>CM061140.1:98525941-98668441 GCA_030789695.1 Scilla litardierei | reverse complement strand
AGAATTTGGATAAGAGATATCTATATTACAAACGAGAGATGTTATCAAGAGAAATTGGATAAGAGATATTGGACAAGAGAAATTGGATAAGGGATATCTATTATATAAAAGACGGATTTTATCAAGAGAAATTGATAAGAGAATTTGGACTTGAGAAATTGGATAAGAGAATTTGGATATCTATTATATAAAACAGGGAAATTGAATAAGAGAAAATATAAGAGATGAGATTTTGAGGGATAAAAGAGGAGGTGGGGAATTTTGCACATACAACCCCGGTTTTTGTATTTTTGCCTATGGACCCTCCCCACACACACACCCACACTTTTTATTCTCACCCCTTCCGGCCATTTATTTTCCAGTTCTATGAAGATTTTGAATCTTATCCTACTAGGACAAAGCTTTGTCCTACGTGGCAAGTTTGTCCTTGGTGGTAATGACAATTTTGGGGGGACTTAAATTTTGGGGGAAAACTTAAATTTGGGGGGAAACTTGAAATTTTGTGGGAAAACTTGAAATTTGGGGGAACTTGAAATTTGTGGGGGAGAAAAACTCAGCCATTAAATAAACCGTGCCCTATGGGCACGGGTAATGACTAGTACATATATTTATAACATCTATTCTATAAAATATGGATGTTATCATGTGTTTTTGGATAAGAGTTTTTGATAAGATATGAGAAATTGGGTATATATGAGGGATGTTAGTTATTAGATAAGAGTTGTTGTTTAAGATAAATTGGTTATGAGAAAATGGATAAGAGAAAATGGATAAGAGAATTTGGATATGTTTGTTAATACATATGTTTGTTAATAGATTTTGTATTTGAGAAATTGCATATGAGAAATTGATATGAGATATTGGTTAAGGTTTGTATGTTGGGGGGAAATTTTGTTTGGGAAAATCAAATTTTGAAAACCAATGCATGTTTAAATTGGTTGGGGGGAAACCAATGGATGTTTAAATTTTCAGTTTCGGTTTCAAAAACCCATCCAAACAAAAACCCCACTCAGTTTCGGTTTGAAAACGTTTGAATTTGGGAATTTACTCAGATCTCTCTCCCTCGCTTTTCTCAATTTGAAAACCCCATCAGCCATTGATCCCACTGTCCTTCCCCAAAAACCACAGCGAAGGAGACGATGGGGATTCGTCGGCCTCGACGTGGTCCCCAACGCTCGAGAGCTTCACCAAGACCACGAGGGCTACCGGAAGGCCGTCGAGAGCTTCACCAACCACCGCATTAGCATCTGCCAGGAGGAACGTGATTGGGAGCAGATCGAGAAGCGGACCGAATGCGGGCAGGTCGAGGAGTTGATCAAGGAGGCTCATGATGAGATCAAACTCATCGATAAAATGATAGTTCGTGCTTCCGACTTTCTGTATTTTTTGGATTAAGTTGCGATATTGAGCCTTGCCCATTTCATAGGGTTGTATCGGAAACCCTTCTATGAGATTAAGAAATTATGGATTTGTTTGCTTTTTGGTTGCAATTTTGGGAATTTTTCGTAACGGAGTTGAAATTACGAAATCATTCCTTATATATGGAAGATGCTGAAGGGGGGTTTAGCCCTTTATGAAAAATGCTTTCATAATTTCAACTCTGTTACGAAAAATTACAGGGCTTGACACCATGAAACCAAAGTTGTGATGCATGCCTTTACTCAGACCTCAATTACAAGGAATGATGATGCCTATAATTTCAACACAGATCTGAGTAAAAGTTACGAAAAATTACCGGAGTTGAAATTGAGATCTGAGTAAAAATTACCAAAAAAAATTTATGCAATCAGGAAGATGCTGCCTGTTTCATTAAATTTCAGGGGTTGACACCATGTAACAAAGTTTCTGTAGGGGCGAGAATGTTTTGATATTTTCTTACTTTTATGACTCAAAATTTGAATTGCATCCTTGCCCTTTGTAGTATTTTATCATCTCAGTTTGCTTATTGTTATCATTATTTTTTCTCAGTTATTTATCACAAGAAAAGCATGTTAGGGCATGTATGCAGGCAAACTGTATTTTCTCAGTTGATTGCATTACATACATTTTTACATCTTAAACGTAAGAAGTACTAAAACAAATAAGCTTCATGTTTTGTGATCAAGTCCATAGCCTCTATCAGAAATTAAATCATCAGAACCAATATGATCACATTCAATTGGGTTTTGTGCATTCAATATGATCACATTTAATTGGTTATTGTTAGTCTAGCACCGTTTTGTTTGTTGTCATGTTTTACATACAAAGTTTCTAATGAATGTGCAGTTCCTTTCAGATTTGAGACACTTTCTCCAGATGATATTGTTTCATTTGCTAGGAATTCTTCAAAGATATACTCAAAAGGTAAGTTATCTGACTCAAATGTACTTATTAAATGGAGCTTGTGATTATGGGGTTTAAGTAGTATCTTGACTATGATTTGTAATAATTAGATGTTTTAAGAAGTATCTTGACTAAGTAACTCTCTCCTATGTGTGTGCGCACACACACATGCAGTCACGAGCTTACAACCACTCACTGTGATTGATTTTTATCTCATTTGATATTCATAGCATTCATTTAGGATTTTTTGAGTAGGATTTGGTTGTCTGCTCTGATGTCATCATGGCCCTAACAGAGTATACGTACAAGCATTTTTTTATCAATTGTAATTTTTTGTTCTGCCTGATTGCATAAATTGAGGGGGGGTTAGCCCTTTAGAGCAGACTGTATACGGCTCTGAGCATATTCTATTCATGTTCTCTTATTTTTAAATGTGTGATGCATGCCTCTGGCCAGCGTATGGAATTCTGTACATCACCTTTGTAACTGATTAAGTTATGCATGTACAGTGCACATGCTGAAAGTTTGCTTGACTCAGAAGTTCTATACATGTTTCTTTTAACAAATAAAGGATATGTATATACAGTGCACATGCTAAAAGTTTGTTAAACTCAGAATTTTGATCTACCCTGACCCGATAGATCACACAAATCATTAGCCAGGGTCTGATCAAAATAATGTTTCTTCTTGGACTCCATATTACATTACTCACACTTCCTTATCTTCATCCTTCAAAACTGCCATGGCGTACTCATTCTAGATCCATGAAGTTTCCTCACACCTTGCCATCAAAAAATTCAATGTCTAGGAAATTTTAGATAGTGTAAGATACAGACGGAAGCTACTGTTTCATGGATTTTGATCTCATTCTATTAATTGATTTTGTTCTTAGGTTAAGTTGAGCTTCCTAATTAATATATTAGGCTAACAAACAGAATCTTTCACTATTCTGTTTTCTTGGTTAGCAATGAGGAGTACACCACATTTCTTTTATAATTTGGTCTTAATATTTTTGCTGTTGTGGTTTTTAAGAGTTACACTTCCATTAGCTTGATGAACCTTGGTGGCAGCCAACCTTTATTTGGTTCTCCTATTGGTTACTAAAAGTTTGTGTATTTGGAATCCATAAAGTTGAGAATCCTATTCACACCAATATCTAAATTAACACCATGCAGATACAATCAAAAACGGCATCCTAATGGCTAATAACACCCTCCATGTGCAACAGCAACACATGAAGGTGATCATGAGCTGCTCTCATCCATGAAACACGTAATACTGTGTTGGTATTATGGGATATGTAGCTTGAAATAACATCCCGGGACATCTTAAAAATAGTACAATGTTCCAACATGCTCAACCATCAACCTCAATGAGTGCATATATAGATTTTAAGCTGAAGTTAGCAAATGATGTCTAGGTTTGGTCCTCTAGACCAGCAACATTCTACGTAACTGTGTACATAATGCAACACTTTCCAGACGTGCCAACATGTTTTATAATAGTGCATGTTATGTATTGCTAACAAATCATAGGGGCTTCTTGATGCATGTGGCATCATTTCAGAAATACTGCTACTCATCATCTTTCATTGAACATCAATTTATGCGGAGCATCTTACATCTTGAAATTTTGTTTCAGAAAGGAAATGGCTAAGATGACCAGGCCTGTAAGAAGTGCATGATCTGAACTCATCCTCAGCATACAAGATTAACGATTATGCTATGCCCAAGATCTCCACTTTCGCTTGGTAAACATTCGCTTGGTTATTTATTGAGATTAACAAAATTCTTTCCTTTAATCACCTATTACAGTTAGTTATTGAGATTAGACCACTGTTATATAATTTTATTTATCAATAAAAAGATTAGTCTTCATTCCAGTGTGGTTTCTTCTTTATCTAGAATTTTATCCAGGATTCATGAGTAAACCATTTTTTTCAAGTCATTTTTTCTCTTATTTTACTTAGGGATGTCCATATTGTTTAATGTATGAACTAAATGGCTTATTCACTTCAATTGATCATTTTCTTCTCTATGTGATCATTTGAATTGCCAGTGAAAATAAATAACCTCCTTTTGCTTTGTTTTTGATGGATTCCTTTTCCCATAATTTTTTTGATACATCAGAAAACATGCCCTTTTCCCCATATTTATGACAACCAAAGAGTACTCTTATCTATATAAAAAATTGCAAAATGCAAGTGAATGCTACTCATCTTCTATTAGCTATGCAACACTGTGGTTGACATAACTGTGGTTGACCATGTTATTAAGTGCTGACATAATTGCTTTATGTCTTAGAATGCAACAACAACATATGTGTCAATATTAGCAAGGTTTGATAATGTCCTTAGAGATAGTTTAACCGGGTTATTTCATCTTTGAGAATGTGAAAAGAAAAAGATAGCTCCATTGGATTATTAATAAATGAGGAAGTTCCATAGCTGTCAACAACGAGTGAAAAACAAATTGTTAGGGAATCATTCCTATGATTTAAACATGTAGGATAGCATATGCCCATTTTCATCAATAACTGTACAAAAAAATAAACCCAGAACTGAAATCTCATCTTTCGAATAAAAGCAAGTGTGCAATTTGAGGCCATAATAGAGGGTGGAGGCTCACTTTAAATATGGAAGCGTCATATTCTTCAGCATTGATGGATTTTTCGTGACTAATTCCTTCCATTCATCCAGATATATCTTGCCATCACCTTTAGTATATGCTTGGATGAATGTCTGTAAAAGTGAAGTAACATAAATAACCAGATCCTTAAAAACAACAGGCCATGTTGTCAATACGATGTGGCAATAAGGCGCCAATAGAAAAGACTTTTCCTCACCTTATCTACTATTTGTTCAACCACGTCATCTGAAAGACACAAATCTGATTCATTTGAATAGCTTAAAGTTACTTTGTGGATTACACAAATTACACTTTCTTTACTCATTCTATGAAACCTGATTCCCATTTAGGTTTCGATTCATCATTGGCCAGTGAAATTGGAGCCATCGACAACAATTGAAACATTTGATTATTTGTATGTACCAAATTTTTGCAGTTAATTTAGCTATTACTGAAGATGGGTTGTTTGTGTTTATCCTTGAATGATTTTAGAAGTGTTAATTCATGTCAATGCTGTCTTGCTATTTGCGTTTTTATCTTTTTATTTATTATTATTATTTTAAGGACTTTCCTCTTATGTAGTGAAGTTGAATAGCTTAATGTTAATTTGTGGATTAGAGTTATGTCTAGCTGCAGCAGGAACTAAAGTTAGTTATGATTAAGATGTTAGATACAAAGCAGACATTTTAAAATCAAATCTCATTATAAATTCTTTGAAAACACTTGGTTACGAGACTTTGCAGAACGTTGCAAATCGCATGGAATATGGGATTTAGTTGTTGGGGTCTAGAACGTGTAACTGGATATGCTGTACTCAGCCACCACGTTTGTTTGGAATATTGATTAAAATTTCCATTTGGATATGCTGTACTCAGCCACCACTGAACAGTTAATAGGTTTGTTTGGATTGTCCAAACAAGGTTAATGGAATATGGTTAATAGGTTTGTTTGGATTGTGAACAGATAAATGGGATTGTCCAAACTATAACAAACTGAACAGATAAATTAATGGAATATGGTTATCTGTTCAAACTGAGTGGATTTATGCCCAGTTCCATTAACACTCAGTTTGAACAAACTGAACAGATAAATTAATGGACAATAACCATATTCCATTAATTTATTTGTTCAGTTTGAATTAATGGAATATGGTTATTGAACAAACTGAGTGTTAATGGAACAGATAAATTAATGGAATATGGTTATTGAACAAACTGAACAAATAAATTTAGCAGACCTATAACAAACTGAACAGATAAATTGTTCATACAAGGTTTATGCCATATTCCATTAACACTAAGTTTAAGCAATGCAAACAAGAATTTATGCACAGTTCAAATTAATGGAATATTGATATTGGTATAGTAGTAGAATATTGATATTGGTATGGAATATGCTGAATGGGTGAGTATTCCATAACAAATCCCATTCAGATATAAAATTGCCATTTGAAATCCCACTCAGCATGAAAATGCCATTTTTAACACTAAACTGAATTTAAACAATTTGAAATGCCATTTTTAATACCAAGTTTTATGCCAAAATCAGTATTAACTGCTATAACAGGTGATTTGAAACCAATAATCAGATTTGAAACCAATAAACTGTTAAACCAATAACCAGTTCATCGGGTTTATGCCATATTCAGCTGAAAGTGGTATGGCTTTGATAGCTCTATAAAAAACTAATCATCTTTATGGCTTTGTTGAGTGTTTTGCACCGGTTAAAGCTATTAAAATGAAGACATGTAAACTTTCATTTGAAAGTGAACATAAATAGCAGTTTAATAGGGCTAAACTATTAAAATGAAGCCCTGCAAACTGATTAAAACTGGTTTTATAGCTAACGAAACCCAAATAAACGATTAAAACTAATCAGTTAGCTAACAAAGCTAACAAAGTTGATTTTGTCGCAAACAAAACTCCACTAAACTACTAAAATGAAGACCTGCAAACTGAACATAAATATCAGCTAACAAAGCCATAAAACTGATTTGAAAGTGATATGCCATAAAAAACCAATAAACTTTCAGCTAGCTCTAAAAAAACAGCTAATTGCTAGCTTGCTCCCTAACATATTTTGTCATGCCTATAAAGTTTAGTAGCTTTTATGTATTCTGCTTCAGAAATGCTGGATCATTTATGTATCTAATGTTAACCAAAAATGCATAAATGATTTTTGTACTGCTTCAGAATTTCTGAAATCATGAATCAATGTTAACATATGACATACATTCCTGGATCATTGCTGTCAGTCACCAAAAATTACTTCAGAAATCATCAATGTTAACATATAACATTTATGATTTTAGAAACCAAAAACTGCTTCAGAAATCAAGTTTTAACATATGACATCCATATGGTAACCAAAAATGCTGGATCATTTATGTATCTAAACATGGTAATTAGTTCAACATCAGTTCATGTGAACATAAATGCTTCAGTTCAAATGATTTATGTTGAATATAAGTTGAATATCAGTTTTAAATTCCAGTCATAAAGAAACACATTTGAATATCAGTTCAAGTTTGAATATAAAACTTCATTTTTATATCACATTGAATATCAAGATATTCTAAAATGGGAAAATTTTGTGTTCAAATTGGCATATATGCTGGATGTGTTCAAATTATATTCTGGATGTGAGCAACTGAATGTGATATGAACATATTCAAATTGACATATATGCTGGATGTGGAAATGACACAAAATTTTGTGTTCATATCACATTTAGTTGCTGGCATATATGCTGGATCATTGTAGTTCTTCATTGAATATCAGTTACTGCCAAATTAGAATATGTTCCCATTTGAATTTAAAACTGAATATAAAACTGATATTATTTTCCCATTTGAGTTTTATAAACTGATATTCAACTGAATCATTTGACTGATATAAAACTAAATTAGCTAATATAAAACTCAAACTGATATAACAATTAGCTAATTCTGAATATGTTCCAATTTGAGTTTTATGAACTGATATTCAACTGAATCATTTGTACTACTATTAAATTCAGTTTTATGAACATATTCAAATGGGAACTGATATTCATAAGGGAATTGATTTTATGAACTGATTGTCAAGCCCATGTTTGAGGCATGACATTAAGCAATTTTTGATATTGTATCGCTGTTTACATGAGGATTTTTGATGCACTTCCAATTTGCTAAATTTTTGATGCACTTCCACTTACATGGGGAATTGATAGCATCTCTCTAATCTTTGCTTACAGAGTAGTGCTTGGCATCAACTGTTCTTCTAGATTTTTGTGGCTAACTCATGTTGTTCAGGTAAATATTGTTCATCATCTCTCATTTGTGTGGCTAACTCATGTTGTAGAAGCAAAAGTTTAAGGGTGATATCATATCAAAAATCTAATCAAAACAGAATTTTTGATGCACATCCAGTTTGCTAAATCTTGAATATGTTGATGCTGTGAACATATACATGCTAACATCATTCTAATACATGCTCTTCTAATTGTATAGAGTGAGTCCAATTTGCTTCATCAAGGGCAGCCAGACATCAGGAGCTCAGGTAAATATTTGATATGCATTAGAAATTTTAATATCCTCTTCAATGGAATTTTTGATGTGCATTAGAAATTTTAGAAATTGAGTCCTGAATTAGAAATTGAGTCACTTGGCCACACACACTCTATTCCTGAATTCAGTCTTGAATTAGAAATTTTAACAATTTGATTTCAGGAATTGAGTCCATTTCTAATTGGACTGTGCCAAGTGACTCAGTTGGACTGAATTGACTGTGCCAAGTGACTCAATTTCCAATTTCTAATATAGACTCAATTCCTGAATTAGAAATTTTAATATCTTGTAGACACACACTCTCTCTCTCTCTCAATTTGTTAAATATCCTATCAAATATCAGAATGAGTTCATAACAAATTCTAATATCAGAATAATTTATAACAACTCCAGCTCTAAACAACTTCAAATTTCTGCAAGTTCTAAACAAATGAGTCATAACAAATTCTATCAGATAGGAATTTGTTCAAGCCTTAGAATTCACAATTGAGTCATAATAAATTCTGAAGCTTATTTTTTATGTTCCTCTTTTAGTGGCTTTTTGCAATGGCATGCATGGGATTTTTGTGTCGATGCAGGCTTCTCATGTTTACATCAATTGCAATGGTTTCAAAGGATTTGCTGCAAGATAGATAGAAGAGCAAGCTTCATTCTTGGTGGGTTTAATGATGGAGCATTTCATGGTGACCTTTATGTTTTCTGCATTTTGTTCATTTCTTTTTCTTGGAGTATTTAGGTGCTTACTGTTAAACTTAATTACTTGATCATTGTTGCTAAGGAATGCATAGACATAAATTTATGTTCGAGTCTATATCTATTTTGATTGAATTGGAATCTATTGATTTTGGATGGATTGAGATGTTGATTACAATCCTAAGTATTCAGACAATGTTTTTTGCAAGGGTTCTGGATTTAGGTAGTGGTTGGCAGGGGTTTTGGATCCTAAGCAATTGAGTAAGCTCAAAATTCTTGCAGCATGTTGCTTGGCTATTTTCTGGAGTTTGTTCTTGCATCATTTCATGGATTTTTTGTTTAAACTGAAACTGAAGATCACCATGTGCGGATTAAATCCATGAGTTTATTGTTGACATCCTCTTTAGGAAATGGTGATAATGGAATAGTAACCACATGCAAGCATGGTAGGATGTTAAAAAGAGACCAGATTGGTGGCCTTCTAACCTTGCTCAGGTATTCTTTAATTTTTTAAACTTCGAGAATGTTGTTGCTAATGTTACTATTTTTAGACAAAGCGATTGAATGAATTTTTCGATTAATATTTGATTTCTACAATGGAGAACTCTTCATGAGAAAGATGTGAACTCTAAAGGGCCGAGAATGATGAAACTGTTCATGATTTTCTTTGCTGGGTGATGTATCTACTATGTGTTCCCAGTTTACCTCTTCCTGATCCTAACCTTCTTCTCTTGGATCTGCTCGGCATGGCTCACAACATCACAGCCCAACAGATTGACTATCATTTGTAAAGAACAGCCAGTTGCAACTAGAATTTTTAGAGAACTGACAGAATTTGCAGAGAATTTGTAATGAACTGACAGTTATACAAGTGCTGTCGTAACCAATGTGTACCATTTGATATATGAAAATTGTAGACAATTTGTTAATCTTTTGTTATGGTTAACTTAATCTTTTGTTCTGTTTATTATTATATGTATCTGGATGTGAAAGCTGTTTGGTAATGTTAATTATATCAGATGGAAATTGATTGTGAAAGCACTAGCAAACCATGCTGAGAAAGCTGTTTGAAAGCTGTTTGGCAGCATGTCTTAGACAATTTGATATGTTTGGCATTATTTTAGCACAATATGTTATAGTTATTAGCAAACCTTCTGAATCCTTCTTCAGCTTTAGTATGAGTCGATCTTAAACGAAAACATCCATACAGAATCTATAAATGGCTATTGATGCAATCCATATGCTATCCTGGTGTCAAAGTTTAACATTTTCTCAGACGAAGTAGCATTAACGATGTCTATGATACAAAGAGATGCACAGACCAGAATATGAAATATATGTAAAATGAATATTGTAAGAACCAGGTTCCGCAATATGAGACTGCACAAATATAAACATATAAGAACTACCTCAGCTAATATGTGGGCTGACTTTCTCATTGGTCATTAATCACCAACGAACATAAAGACATACTGCATTTTAATTCGTTGCAATTAGAGCATTGTACCATTCTAAACATGTATTAAATCAAATTTATCAGGCCATAGTTTTATGCTGCTTATGAATGTAGTTATCAATTGTCAAAATTTCTAAATTAATCAGTTTTTTTGTAGTGTAATATTTAAATGAACAGTGCCTTATGGCACATGTTAAATCGGGAGAAAACTAAATTTTGGAGGCACTAATGTTTTTGGGGGAAATAAATTTTCTGGGAGAAGCGAATTTTGAGGTAACTAATTTTTTTGAGGGAACTAAATAATAATCATTGTGCTTTAAATTTTGGGGAAACTAACAATGTGAGCGGGAATATCTTAAATGAACCGTGCCCTACGGGCACGGGTATATACTAGTATATATATGTGTGTGTGTGTGTATATACACATATACATATATATATGTTATATATATATGTGTATATGTGTATATATATATGTGTGTATATATATAAACATATACATATATATCGTGTTATATATATATACTAGTCATAACCCGTGCCCGCGGGCACGGTTCATTTAAGATTTCCCTCCGTGAAATCTTTGTTCCCCAAAAAATTATTTCCACAGCCAAAATTGTGTTGAACAACAAATTAGCGTAAAAATATTTAGCGGCACAGACCCCTTCGACGCGGAACAACAAATTCGGTGCAGATGCCCTCAACTCGGAACAATAAATTCGATGCGGAACAACAAATTAGCGTAATAAAATTTAGCGGGCGCCTTCGGCCTGGGCACCTTCGACCCGCAGCATTAAGTGCAATTTAAAGTTTTTTTCCAAATGCATTAATTGTGTGCACTCTGCTATTCCCCAGAAACTTTTATTCCCCAAAAAGTTTCATTTCCTCAGAAACTTTCATTTCCCTATAAATATTTTTCCCTCCAAAAATTTCCATAAAATCTCATCTTAACCATTCATTCCTTAAGATTAAACCCAAACCTTCTTTCAATCAACATGTTTGTCCTATTCAACTTGTCCTAGTCAGCCCTAGGATTCAAAAACAGTTGTCAAATGTAATATATATATAGATAGTATATAACCCGTGCCCCAAGGGCACGGTTCATTTAAAATATCCCCTTAAAATCTTGAAAACCTAATTTTAAACGAACATCAATAATTAGAGTGCAATAATTATTATGCCCCCCTCAAAATTAGTTCCCCTAAAATTTAATTCCACCCAAAAAAAATTTTCCCCCAAAAAATTTATTCCTCCAAAAAATTTAGTTCCTTAGTTTCACAAAATTTTTTAATCCCCCCAATATTTAGTCTTCGCAATATTATTGACAAATACAGTTTCTCTTGCACCCATTGTTTAAAAAAAATTCAACCACGAGAGAAGGAATGATGTGTGCTTGTTCACAGTTGCTTATGGTCTGGTACAATGCTAGAGCTTCTGTGTTCTGTGAGATGCTGTTAACGTGTGGACATGCCTGAACCACATGAATTCTAAAGAACTCAGATGAACAATATCTGACTAATGAATATTAATCTACAATAATAGCACTGAAACCATTTGAATTCAGAAACCATTTGTTTTCCCGCAAAAGGTTCCCTAAAAATAACAAAGTCAACCCTCCCAAATTACAAAGTTCTCCCCAAAATTTCATCACAAACTCTCATAAGGGAATACATATCCAATGCACTGGCTTTTCCTTATTAGCAGTCATCATTGTAATAGAGAAATGTGGATGGTTTGAAAGGAGCCAGACCATTTGCAATGTGACAAAAGAACAAATGGCACGTCATTAAAATATCAATACAAACAAAATTCACTTTTAAGTATCCAACGGGTCATAAAACTGCACCAAGAGATAAATACATATATAAAATTTTATAAAAGTGAGTAAATAAATATAGCTCAGCTCCTGTATATCTGCTTGCCCCTAAACCCCCAATTTGAACTGTTTCCTCCACATTCTGCACCTTCATCTTGGCAAACTGCACGCTAGACAATGATGAAGATTGCATTGCCTTCCATCTCCTTGGTTCGAGCCACCACCAAAAATCAGAACAAAGATTTAATTTGTTACAACTATCAAAACCAATCAATCAAGAACAAACCAAGCAAAGATAGATGACACATTGATGAACACATAAAATTATTAAAATGTTTCATCCTCAAAAATCGGGGATACTCTAATTTTAAATGAACATCAATAATTAAAGTGCTATAATTGTTATTTAGCCCCCCCCCAAATTTTTTTAAAGCTCCCCCAAAATTTAGATGTTTGATGGAGTTTGATAATTTTATTGCAATGAAAAAGAAAATGAACTCAAGTTCACATGATTGGCAAGAGAATTGTGAATAAGACTACTACTATAAGGACATCACCAAATAGAATAGCACATTGCAGTGGTAATAACAGTAGGTCTGTTGAAACATGGGAGATGCATTTTGAAGATGCAAATTTCTAGTCCATTGATTACTTTAAAGGTAAGTTAATCCAGAAATCATAATAGTAAACGTGTGCAAGTGTTTAAGTTGACATATTATATTATATCATGGTAGGAAACCCCATAAATTACACACAAATTAGCATACTTGTAAAACAAAGCTGGTATAAACTTACTCCTGCAAGTTTATTGTATCCTTCATTTGATGATGAAGAACCTAAGAAATAGAAAATACAGTAATAATTTGGGGCTTCAAGAACAAAATCTTGCCATAAATAAAAAATCAAATGACTGGAGCAGTCAGTACCTAAATCTGCGTTAGAAACTTCGTAAGCTACCACCACAGTCACATTAATCCCGAGCTTGCTCGCTATATCTAGAGTCTCTAATTAGGAAGCAGTACCTCAATCTTTAATTTTGCATTTGATTTCTTTTTTGCTAACTGCAATTGGGAAGCATACCAAACCCAAATTGTTAGTCACTTTTCGAGGGAGATGTTGAGTTCTGTTCGAGGGAGAGATTAGGGTGCTGTCAGACCTAAATATATAAAGCTATCTTGTGCCCTCATCTCACTAATTTTTTGGGATTTTTGGGATGACTGCTCATGAAATTTTCATGGATGGCTATTCACACATTTCGTGGATAGAAATACTTCCACCTATGATAGATTCAATGGTTGGAAATAATAAAATAATTTTAAAAAAAATATTTTTCCACTCCCATATTTTGTCATAGGTGGTGCGTCATTTTCCGTAGGCATGAGTTGCTTTTTGCCCGTAGATGTATATCCACATATTTTCTTAGCTGTATGTTCATTTATGTCTATGGAAATTTTCGTTAGTGTAAGTCCATGAGTGGATGTCAGTTTTTTTCGCTAGTTTTGGGTAGATGTCTACCATCTAAAATCTATTTAGAAACAAAATTTCAAAAGATTTCAATATAGTTTACCCATGTAACGTGTAACAAAAATAACTTTTTTAAAACAATATGAAACATACCGTTTGGCCACTTGGATGAATGTGAAAGAAATATTGAAATACTCTTAACATTTTGTTTACTCATTTTGATTCCTCCTACACAACCTTTTATGCTATGCTAGTCAACAATCTCATTCAAGAAAATCACTCAAATGTATAAGAGACATGCATCAGCAATGCTTGCTTCCGGAAGTAGACTATTAATTTCAAGTATGAATGAATGAATGTGAAATGATTAAGCTCTCAGCGTGGAACACAAAACGTATTTTCTTGCTGGAAGCCATATGAAACCCCAAGATTCGCTCCTCGATCACCTCCCTGTGTGTTCCGCGTGAAAATGAAACCACCATTGTCTTGAGCACGGGTGCTTTAGATAAAAGAAATTGTATAAATTCAAGCTCAGCATCTTCGCCATTGATCCGAGTCATTTTCACATCATGAAGATCACCGAAGAAATCCAGATGTTCATGTGCCTTCCAAAAACCCTCTCTAGCTCCAGGGGGTTCCACAACGACCGGTCCAGAGTGCCAGCTCTACGAAGAAGAACAAAATCAAAACGCAGTAAACCACTCAACTTATAAGAAGCCAGGTTAAGGGAACAGATCATGCATGCATGCGTGTTACCCTAAGCGCTACTTCATGTAGATTGGGCGCGCTCCGTAGAAGCCAGGAGACAACCGAGACGTCCTCTACATGACCAAAGTTGACAACCAACGACATATGATACAAATGGATTAGCACATGCTTATAGAAACGAAGTACTAATTAGCATAGCTCAAAATTAATGGTGCATTCGCATCAAGCTTGAATCTTTAAAAATAAGATCAATGATTTTCCAATATGAAATTGCATTCATGTTGCATTCATGCTACTGAAATTAGCTACTCAAATTAGCTACTCATATCAAATTATATCCTGCTAATTCATATCAAATGCATTCGAAGATAATTAGTTTCAAATCAAATGCATTTGAAACTAATTCATATCAAATTGGAATTCATGTCAAATTATCCTGCTTACATTGTCATGTAAAAACTAATTCATATCAAATTGGCATTCATTTAAAAAGTCATGGATCATGTTGCCCTGCATAATTGTGCCTAAACATTTTTCTAGTCATCTTTGTTGGTTTATGCCCTGAGTGTACCAACAGTTTTCTAATGTATCAACTTTGTTATGCTAATTAGTTGGGCTAATTAGATCCATAATTTATCAAGTTAATAGGATATTTAGTTGATATCATAATGTATCAACATTTTTTCTGCTTGTGCTAATTAGAACCACTATACTATTAACTAAAACTTGATAACTTTATTGCTAAAAATTACTAAAACTTGATAACAGCTAATAGAGCAAATCTTTGAAATGTCTTGTACCTCCCATACTTCGATGCTTGCCAATATGATGAACTCGGTCTCAGCGTTCACCTTCTGTATTGTGACGACGTGCCTCGAGCTTCTGTAAGTATGTTTTCACCATTGACGGAAGTGCATCTCATGCTTAACATACCTGCAACAATGCTTTAATAGTTTACATTATGATGTATATGTTGCCAATGGTATGTGCTTTAGGTCAATATTCAGAATGAATATATTATCTTTCTTCCATGTGCTCATTGCATAGTTGGATACATACCTGATAAGTCCCCAGCGTAAGCGATTTAAAACCAGCGTAAGATGATATGTGCAATATATGAAGTAGTATTCCCAAGTTCATATGAACTTCTGGTCCAAACCCAAATTTCATTGAAAACACACACATTGAGAGGATTATGCAAAGATATAAACATATATGCACACCTTCATGATAACATAAGATCTGTATGTTAATATGGCACTCAGTTAATAGAACATAAAATTTTGAGGGCAGCAACACATCCGTCCACTGCTTTCCCCACTGGCCCATCCCATCCCTATAATGTTGAAGGAACCTGGCAAAATTTTATGTTATCCAACTATGCAATGAGCATAGGGAAGTGTTGCTATTAACAGGAAGTTTTTAAGTTACCTGGAACCTGGAAAAAAAGCAATTTTGAAGGAACCTGGCACTGTTGAAGGAACCTGGAAATTTTGAAGCAATTCAAAACCTACAATCTATGAATTCAGAGCTTCAACATAAAATTTTGAAGGAACCTGGAAAAAAGCAATTTTTACAAAGAATTCATAGAATAAGCTCTGAAGCTATTAGATCCAATCAAATTCAACCAGAAAAACAACAAATCAAAAACAGAACTTACATGACATTTTGCAAGCTTCAGAACCTCCTCCTTGCTGTTCGCGTCTTTGCCTCCGTGTAACACAAATCCCAACTCAAAAGACAGACCATCTAACCATGAAAATAGAATTCATAGTTTCAGCATCCTGAGGGGTAAACAACAAAAGCCTCTGTTTAGTATACAAATGATGTCACAATCTAATAACAGTTGACCTTAGTAACCACTAACCATGAACACAACAAACTCATCCATGGCCCGGAAAGGTGCCAGTGCACAAAAAAGAATAGAACAATTTCATGAATTTCAAAGTGCCGATCACTTTCAATTGCATATGTGATCCAGGACTATAATAGCAAAATTCTGTGTCTTTGGTAATATAGATCATGATGATGATTGCATATTTCCTAATCTGGCATGAGTTCAGAGCAACATCAAATCAACTTCTGCCAATTAAAGTCAGATTATAATACCTTATTCAGTTTTTTATAATATCTTCAACCAATTGAAATCAGATTATATTGTAAAGGCTTCCATAACTTTCATTTTATCATTGAACTTCCATTTGACCTGATTTCACCAATTTCTTTTCCTTTCTTATCCCAATTGGAGTAAATTATCAATTTACATACTAATGCTCCAATATTTTCTTTGCATGTTTTCCAGATTTTCAACAGTATCTTTAATTATGGCATGACACCATACATGTGTTTAACTACCAGTGCTATTATCTAAAGCATTTATAGTCTAGCTTGCAAAATGGATAATATCTGAATGTGCTTTCGCCTACCTTTGTTGTCATTCCTGCATGTTACCATATGTACATTTACCTACATTTTCTGTTATTTGTCGATGAATCAATTAAAATTGTTTATGTCCAGATAGAAATAAAGCACAGATCACCAAAAACATTAACTTACATTTAAAAACTCACTAAGAAGAGTTTCTATATGAGCATGTCATTTTGAAAAGAGGTATACCAATGCTATATTCACTCGCCATCTCCTCTAGCTTAATGAGAGACATCCATAAAGTGCAAATTTCCTACACATGCATAATTTGCCATTCATGCATTACCCACGGGAGATATGCAAACTTCAGACATCTGCATGATAATTTGCAAAAAATTAAGAGCTACTTTTAACTAAGGATACAGTAATATTTATTTATACTTACATTATCGTGGTCAAATTCCTTGATAATATCCTCAAGCAGAACATCTTCCATGTTATTCTCTTTGCAAGCTTTTTGAATCTTATCAACAGTAATGTAACCACTTCCATCCTTGTCAAAATATCTAAAAGCTGCTGCTAAATGCTCTTCACGTTCCAATTTATTGAGATGTATTGTCGCAGGAATAAGCTCCCCATAGTCAATGGTATCGTTGTTTTCCACGTCAGCCTAATGCGGTTTTTCTGACAATCAGTTAGCATAGGACACAAAACCATGTGACAATCAATAAAATTGACTGGGATATTCTTCAAAAGAATCGGTTTCTTTACTTTCTTAAAAAGGAAAAAAGTGACAATCCTAGATTAGAGAATGTTCATAAATAAGCTTAAACAATATCAATGACCCTGAAATACAATCAGCAACAGTCTGCAAGAAGGTTCCATTATTTGAAAACTAAACAAAGTTGCAATTTTTTTGAAGAAAACACTCACTTTGAATTTTTCTGAAGCATTATATATAGGCTGCTTCCCACTGGATTGGTGCTCATTATTCAATCAGAAAGAATGAGAGAAGGCTATCTATCTTTCCTTCCTCGCAGAGACTTTTTAATATTCCCATCTCTTATCTCATCTGCATTAAAAAAACTCTGATACAAACTCCTCTCTCCATCCTTTGCCATCCATGGATGTGAACTTCTTGAACTTGACATCTTATGAGGTGATGTTGCAGAAAATAAAAAATCCAGCTTCATAGCACATGTTGTAATAGCTCTTAAAACTGTAAACATATTATCAAACATTTCATGCACATAAGCATCTATAACCCAGCAAACATATTTCACAAGAATTATCTACAATCTAGAATCAATTTTTTTGTATAATGTGCTTGTTGAATTATTTACCAATGAGAATGAAAGGCATAATGAAAATAATAAGCCCAAAACAATTGATTATGCATGAATGTAGTGTTTACTCATTCCTTCGACAACAATTGACGAAATACCAAAGCATATGGAAGCCAGTTTACAGAAATTTTACAGAAATTCACCAATTAGACCTAACCATAGAAATGAATGAAAAGAAACTTACAGGTTTCAGCAGATGGAAGCCAGTTATATTGTTATCTTGAAGCAATTCATAATCATCCTCATTAAGCTCATATTTTTTCTTGGTCTCTCTGCCAAAATATACACAAAATCATTACCAAAAATGAAATCTTTCAAGTTCAATAAAAAAACCAAGCTCATATTTCTGCTTCCTTTTTTCTATGCCTCTCTTCATCATTATCATCTGCCTTCTCCTATTCTTCTTCTTCATCCTCTTCTTCAACATCGTCCACTATGAACCCATCTTTCTCATACTTATCATGATACTCCTCTGAAAATCTAAAAGGGAACTCAAATGTTAAGGAGAAAAGGATGCCAAACCCTAAAAACATGAAAATGGTCAAAATTTACCTTATTCATCATGTTCATCGCCGTCTTTTATATCATCGAGAGACCATAATTACGAAATTACTTATCTCTCTGATGGTTAGAGTTTCAGATACGTGATGCGAGTATGAGTTAATTAGATGTTTATTTATTTATGCATTCTATTCACATGATGTAGGCAAGACATACACATCCTTCATGTCGCATGTATCATTCACACAAATCGAAGAATAATAACCAAATGAGCAACTAATTCGTGTATGCATGTTGCATATTGTTCTAGTATATTTGTTAAAATGTTGGAATCACTGATGTCTTCTTTGATATTTTTTATGCAGGTGCAACCTGCATCTAATGACTCTGTTTCTAGCCTTAGTTTCAGTCCTAAGGCAAATTACTTGGTGGCCACTTCTTGGGATAATCAGGTTTGTTTCATTAGAACTCAAACTTTATCGGTTTCATCAAATATTTGATAAATATTTACCATTGAGATGATATTGTAGCCCACTGGTTTCTGTTTTTGTATGAAGTGCAGGTGAGGTGCTGGGAGATCATGTCAGCCAGCAGTCAGGCGAAGACATTCATTTCAACATGACCAACCTGTATGCACATATATTTTGAGTTCTTTTGATATTTAAAAAATCTCATTCAACATCTGGAGAAATTTATTGTTGCTAACAATTGACCCTTAGCAAAAATCTCATTCAGCGGTCAGGTGAGATGCTCCGCCTAGAAGGATGATGGCACCACTATGTTTTTAGGTGGGTGCGATAAGATTGTTAAAATGTGGCCCTTAGCGTCTAATGGCCAGCCAACCCAGGTTGCTGCTCATGATGCACCTATCAAAGAAATCGCTTGGATTGGGCAGTTGAATTGCCTTGTTACAGGGAGCTCATGATGCATCACGTACTTGAAACTCTAACCATCACACATCTAATTATCTCTTTGATGCAGAGGAGATACGTTATGCAAAAATTTTAGATGTGAACATGCACCTGAAACTATAACCATCAGAGACCAAAATTGGGACAAAGGAACTCACTTTGAAGCTTCTGATTCGAAACGTCGAGGTATATAACATCAACAGTCATTGAACCAGCTTAAACCACTAAGAGCTACTAAAAAGGGTGATACTTTAAATTGAGAATGTGTATAAAAATGACAGAAATTTTCCACTTACCATAATCAATCAAATTTGAATATCAGGATTCAAGCTCGACTTTATCTAGTTCTCATCTAATATTACTGCATCTATCATACATGTTCGCCGATGAAGCTTAGAGTCAAAATTCTATTTTTTAAAAGCTTAGAGTCTTAGCAGTTGCATATTATACCACAAAAATATTCAATCCGAAATTACTTAAAACACAGACGAATCAGTGGCATACTCAAATAAAATGAATGCAATGCCATAAACTATTTTTATATCACCATATTAACAGAATCACATTCCAAGAAAACTTCATGTGGCAAAGAAATGCAACCATGCAAAATAGGATACAAAGAAGAGGGGGTGAATAGTGTTATCCAAATAATATGCAAACTTTAAAATTAATCACTCTAAGTCTACCTAACCTTCCAATGATTGTTACCTATCTTGAAACTTTATCAACAATCTCAAAGAACTCGCAATGAAAAGATAACATCAGAAATAAAAGAGAGATGCAAGCAAAACTCCAGTGTCGTATTTCAACTCATCTAATTATAAAGATGACTCCTTTAAGGCCATGTATTACATAGAACAGCTAGAGGTAAAAGTGGGGAAAAGAAGAAAAAACAGTGTAAACACCAAAAAGACCGGTAATTAAGCAATATAGGCACAGCCGCCCAGAACATCAAACCCATGTTATCCATATGCAAAATTTGTTTACTTATTCAATGATTGAAAAGTAAGGGGATGTTTGCAGGAATACAAATACCTTAATACGTTGAATTTTTTAATTGTAAGATGCCTACTGTGACATAGATCAACAAACAAAAGGCATAAACCATTATCAGGCTACTAATTATAATGTGTACTTAACATGAGGGCAAACTATTTAGATAATTAAATAGTTTTCACAAACTCTGTTGTAAAGCTGCTAAAAAATATACACCCATGAAACAACCTACACAAATGACTTCAATAATCATGAATATCATGCATGGGGTAATGCAAATTTATTTTAAAATGATAAGCATTTTAGAATCATTTATCTTATGATATTTGTTGCAAAAAATTAAAAGCAAAAGTATACCATATATTAAGATTAAAAATCTGCCTCCACCAGAGGCCGTCAACATCCACGCTTTGTTGCCGCCTCTCGACACCCAGTATCCTTGTGGGATCGTCCAAACTCATCGATTCCACAATATCTCTATCGTAAAGACTCACAAAACTGCCAAAATATCTATATATTGGGGGGAAAATAAATAAGAATTCAACTTGCTCAAAAAAATTAAATTTGATGAAAAGAAAAACTTACCAAACAAAATACAGTTATAGTTAGGACCATGCGCATGGCGATATTGGCCTTCGAATTCCATTCTGATTGGTTATAACCTTTGCAAAATAACGAACCATCGTCAGAAGTTTTGAGAGTCAAACAGACAGTGATAGGTTGGCCATAATGAACTTGAGAGTTTTGTAACTCCCTTTGCAGTGCAATCACAATAGCCCATGATATGCACACTGTTTTGCTCTTAAAGCACATAGCAACAACTAAAGAACTTCAAGCTTCATAATCTGATAACGACTTATCCATCAAAAAAAATAAGAGAACTGATGCATGTTAAACTGGAAAATATATACTGAAAGATATAAATCACATGGAAGCAGAGCCATTGGTTCCAAAATCTAATGGTCTCCATCACCTTTCTTCTATCTTTAACCCAACTCTGGCCAAAAAGATAAACACACAAAACTGTCAAGTTTCAATCGATTTGATAATTGGCCTATTGTGCTAGTTTGCCGCCCCCAATCAAAATATTATTTTCAAAATTAAAATATAAATATTGTTATTATTTAAAGCTCTCATTGTTATTTACAACATATGCATGTACATGGATGGTTGCAGGGTTAGACGAACTGAACGTTGTATCCCAGGCCTTGAGAAATGACTGTGCCGAAACGGTTTGGCCATCAAGCTTGGCTATGAAGTCTTGCACATTGTAGAATGCATATGTTGTAAAAAAGAAGATGAAGAAAAGGAGATGAACACATTGCACTCTCCAAAAATGGGAAAATTCTCAAACAAATGAGAAAATTCTCAGATATCAGTATACATCCCCAAACAAATGAGAAAATTCTCCAAAAATGTGAAGGATCCGAGCCCTGCAATTCAATGTCTTTGTTAGGTAAAACATCAAACAGGTTCTATGCATGAAAATGTAACTTCAAATTACCAACAAAGGATGCAAGCTTTCCAACATAAAATTTGAGCAAAACCCCGTCACTAATCAGATATCAGTATACATCCCCAAACAAATGAGAAAATTCTCCAAAAATGTGAAGGATCCGAGTCCTGCAGTTCAAGGGCTTTGTCAGGCAAAACATCAAACAGGTTCTATGCATGAAAATGTAACTTCAAATTACCAACAAAGGATGCAAGCTTTCCAACATAAAATTTGAGCAAAACCCCGTCACTAACCTGGAAGCTGCCTCCGAAGCGCCAGCTGCACTTGGCTCCCAGAAAGCGTGAAGGGTCGCACACATTTCACTTCCAACGGCGTTTCTTCTGCTGGCTTGCTCATCCTCCACAACGAATCGTTACAATCGATCTTCTTCGTTTCCCCTTCATCCTACAGGTTGTTGATTGCCAACACGACGTCCTCGTACAGACCGAGGTGAGCTCTCATCTGCAAGGACCTCAACAACGCAGTGCGGCACTGGAGTTCAGGGACGGTGGGAACCGGATGCCATTGGTGTTTGAACCGCGCTGTCGCGGGTGTGAGATGCGGCAATCGGAGAAGGTTCTTGCTGCGAGAGAGAGAGAAAGAGAAAGAGAGAGATAGAGGGACGGGGTCAGGATCAGAGAAGGGAGAGGCAGGGGTTTGGGTGAGGGATTTAATTTTCAATTTTTTATTCCCCCCAAAATATTTCATTCCCCCCAAAATACTTTTCTTCCTCCCAAAATTTAATCCCCTTCAAAATTTTGTTTCAAATTTAAAATTTCAAACCTCATATCAAATAGTTTCCCCCCCAAAGTTATCTTCTTCCAATTTCAATTTCTGTTATCTTATCCAATTTCTCTTATCTTATCCAATTTCTCTTAACAACATCCCTCATATATACCCAATTTCTCATCTCTTATCAAAAACTCTTATCCAAAAACCCATGATAACATCCCTGTTTTATAATATAGATATATATATACATATACATATACATATACATATACACATATATACATATACACACACATAGATATACATATACATCTATACATATGTATGTACATATATACAGATATATATAGTATGTGTATATATATACACATACACACACACACATATATATATATCGTGTTATATATATATATATATATATATATATATATGTATGTATGTATGTATGTATGTACATATATATGTACATACATATGTATGTATGACGTGTGTGTATATTTTATATATTCACGCACGTCTTCTTTGTGTTTTTCCGTCATTTTCCGCCGTCCCGTATCCATTTTCTAGTGTTTTCTAGTTTTCTTTCAATTCTCCGTGTTTTTTTGTGTGTTTGCAGGAGATTGCCAGCGTAGGGGACACATAACGAACATATCATAAGTCCCCGGAGCAACGTGAGGAGTCATGCACGATCCAGGGGGCCAAACGATGAAGATCGCCATTTTTCAGCCCCCACCCGATCGGTTAGACACAGCCAACTGATCGGGTGATGCACGCGTGTCCGACCCGGACGCAAGCTGAAGCGAAGTGCAGCATCAACCGACCGGTTCATCGACCGGTTGAACACAACAAATTTCTCGGGAATTTGGAGCTGAATGCCAACCGATCGGGTGAGAACTCACCCGATCGGTTCATCTGTAGTTGATTCTCCCAAAAGACGACCCGGAGAGCTCAACCGGCGGTTTGCTGACCGTGTGAAGTCGACAGAAGTCTC
Source organism: Scilla litardierei (assembly GCA_030789695.1). Taxonomy (NCBI): domain Eukaryota; kingdom Viridiplantae; phylum Streptophyta; class Magnoliopsida; order Asparagales; family Asparagaceae; genus Scilla; species Scilla litardierei. Next base: position 98,644,469 of record CM061140.1, on the reverse strand, counting down.
TGTTCTTTTGGCGATAATTCCAACCGATCAGTTGACTACTCAACCTAATCAACCGATCGGTTCACCTGATGACCGCATATCCTCAAACGACGACCCGCTTGCTTCACCCGATCGTTCCAAGCGTCCGGTTGAAGTTTCTGAAGACCGCAGCCGAAGAATCAAGCAGCTCACCCGATCGGTTGATACTTCAACCGATCGGGTGAAGTCGTTTTCTATATATAGTTGCATAGGTTTTCAGAAAACGCAGCTTTGGTATTTTTCTGTATTTTTCTCTATTTGTGACGGCTGGAATTTTATTGTTATTTGTAAGTTCTCTGATCTTTGTCAAACTTTAATATAGTCTTAATAGCATTGCTACTACCGTGTTTCAATTGCCTGATCATGATTTTTACGGTTGATTTCCATTTAGATTGCGTTTTAGCTATAATGTGTGAGTAGTTCCCAAATCTGGGATTTTGGTGGAAACCCCTTCGTGGGTTCTCCGTGATGCGTCCTTAGGACTAGGATTTCGATAGGGATTAGGAATTTAGAGGTTACACAGGGTGTTTCATTGTCATCGACAGGAAAAAGACCGTCTTTGACCATAGGGCCAAGGGGGAATAAACTTGGCAGTTGACTCCCTAGCCATAGCTCAAGCCCTTAGCGTAAACATCGAATCCTAGCACGTGGGAACGGCAGGATGAGATGTTGGGAGTTATCGTTGCGAGCTTAGTGCTCCCGGAGTCGGTCAGTGTTAATAGACATGGGAATGCCCACTGACCGAACCCGGGTAGTCCGGCGTATCATCCTGGGCACCGACCGGAATATCGGGCCCATGGGATGCTGGTATCACTCCTAGAGGCAACGTCTCACCACTAAACCCTAATTCCGATCGTATTCCTATCCGCTGGTCGTAATAGTGAGAACACATGATAGGGTGGAAACCGAAGTTCTATGTTTTCTTTTATATTGTTTATCCCTCGTATCTACAATTTGTGACAAACCATCGATCGATCGGGCTAGCTCACCCGTAGGGTGAATTGGTTCCTCTTAGAAACAAGCACAACCATGCCTCCCTGTGTTCGACCCCCAAGCCACACTACAACACCGTGCGCTTGCGGTACAAATATTTTAAATCTGGTATCCCCCAATCCGACTGCACTCTTATGAGTTAAAACCGGGGGACGTCAAGCTTTATGGCGCCGTTGCCGGGGAGGCAACGTGCTTGTTAATTTTAGGACCTTCGAACCCTTGAGTCTAGTTCATATCCCTACCTCAAGATAATTTTCGCATTCTACACTTTTCGATTCTACTTGGACATATTGTAAATATTAGTTGTATAGAATTGGTTGACTGAGTCGCCATACTACCATCGCTATTCCTCACCCCCATTCATACAACCCGTGCTATTGACGTTCTTTCAATCCGTGCAGTTCTCTCTCTCTCTCTCTCTCCTTTTCTTACAGGTTTTCTGCTCCAGGACAAGGGTGTTGTGTGCCGTTTCGGGCGATATTTGGGATCATTCACACCACGTCCGCTGTTTGGCACAGAGTTTGACAGAGTCCCTAACTGCTTCGAACATCCTATCCCTTCTGTCTGCTGCTGTGGAAAATCAGAGGGGGTATCATGATATGCAGCAACATCTAGTCACGTCAACTCTCCTTCCTGCAGATGAAGTGGCGTATATTGACGTGCCCAGTTCTGAATACAGTGGGGAAGAATTGTTCACCTATGGGGAGTTTTGTCAAGAGAACTATCAGGCAGAGTCTGTCGAGTACGTTGAACATGAATCGATCTATTCCTTGCAGACTTCTATAGAGCATCCTGGATCTTGGGACAATGAGGAAGCTGGAAGCGGTGGTGGGGAACCATCGACTGTTGAGACCTGTTTTCGCGTTGAAGCCTTCTTCCCGGATTATTATTATGCACTTGAGAAAGACCCAGTGCATTCCCCCGTTACCCCCTCGTTACCTTGCGAGGTTTTGCCATGCAAAACCACGACTGGGAGTGAAGTTCCAGATGCTAGCCTCCAGGAGACCCGGGAAGAAGTCCTTTCACTGGAGGATACACAGCTTGAGAAATACGCGTCGGGACCCCAAGAGGTTGAGATGAACGAGTTACCTCCGGGACTGAAGTATGAATATTTAGGGGAGAATTCGATGCTGCCAATCATAGTGAACTCCTCGCTGCCTGAAGACCAGATGACCAAACTACTTGGTGTTTTAAATAGCTTGGGGCTTTTCTCGCATGGGATACTGCTTGAAGACGAGCAAGCCTCCTCAATTGAGCCACAACGAAGACTGAATTCCATCATGATAGAGGTGATCAAGAAGGAGATTATTAGACTCTTGCATACCGGGATCATATATCCTATCTCCGACAGTCGCTGGGTTAGCCCGATGCACGTTGTACCCAAGAAAGGAGGAATGACGGTAATTCGCAACGGGAAAAATGAGCTCATTCCCACTAGGAATGTCACGGGGTACCGGATGTGCACCGACTACCGTAAACTGAACAAGGCCACAAGGAAGGATCACTATCCCCTTTCTTTCATTGATCAGATGCTCGAGAGACTGGCGAAGCACAACTACTTCTGTTTCATGGATGGATACTCTGGCTTTCTCCAAATCCCCATCCATAATGATGACCAGGAGAAGACGACTTTTACTTGTCCTTTCAGGATGTATGCCTACAGGAGTATGCCGTTTGGGCTTTGCAACGCCCCGGCCACATTTCAAAGATTAATGTCCGCAATCTTCTCCGACTACTCACATGATAATGGAGGTCTTCATGGACGACTTCTCCGTCTACGGAACAGAGTTTGACTCGTGTCTCCGCAACCTGACAAAAGTTTTGGAAAGGTGCCAGGACAAAGGACTAGTGCTGAACTGGGAAAAATGCCATTATATGGTCCAGGAAGGAGTTGTATTGGGGCACGTCATCTCTTCAAGGGGGATCGAGGTAGACAAGCAAAAAGTAGAGGTGATTGTAGTGCCCTGTGGTAGCTACTGCACACGTACTATAGGGGGTTGAATAGTACTTAAAATACTTAAGAGAGTTATTCCTAACTATTGTGCAATGAACAAACGACAATGCGGAATTAAACGACGAACAACAAGAATAAAAACATACGCAGACAAAGTATGTTTCTGGGTTCGGATCCACCCAAGTCTCCCCGACTTGTTCCCGGTGATCCTACGTCCCAACCACCCGGATCCCCTCCGGATACTTGAGTTAGCAACCCTAACTCAAGATTTCCACTATGAAATACTTGTGAAAACCTTCACAAGTCAAATCATACAAAAGACATGTGACTCCCATAAACCGGGATCACACCCTCTCTCACAACCGAGAGACACAATTCAAATACGATAGAAATGAAATAAACTCTTACCTTACAAAATCCTATGCCTTGAGTATACTTACCAAATTAGGGCAATGATGGATTTTGTGGAAGAGGATGTCACCAAACCCTAGCTTCAAGAAGATGACCAGCAATGGAAGCCTAGGGTGGAGTATGGTGACTAGGATCAAGCTCTTGGCTTGAGATGCTCACAATGGAGAGAATCTCTCTTGAGGAAGATGGCTCAAAGAGTGAAGGGAGAGATTCTTGTGAGGGAGAGAGAGCTTTGAATTAGCTTAGGAGAGCTCTTTTCTTAGGTCTGAAATTACTTGTAAAATGGACCTTCAACCTTGCCTCAAACGTATCAAGTTTGTATTTATAGAGGCAAGGAAAATCGTGTTGGAAAAGTTCCCAACGGCTCTTTTCTGAACCCAACTAGTCGGTCAAAGAACAACCACCGATCGACTAGTTCATCAACTAGTCGGTCGGTCAATCAACGTAGACCGACTAATGGAAGAACAGCCAAAAGTCGCTGTTCCAGGCAAAGACAACTAGTCGGTCTAAGAAGACTTGCCGACCGACTAGTTTCACAACTAGTCGGTCGGTGAATGATCTTTGACCGACTAACGTCGAAAAAGAATAGGCAGACTTCAAGTTGACTTAGTCGGTTTAAGAACAAATGCTGACCGACTAGTTTCTCAACTAGTCGGTCGGTAAACGTTCTTTGACCGACTAACTCGAAACAGTAGCTCAGGCTGAAAATGACTGTACACACCTTGTCGGTCTAAGAAGGATTACTGACCGACTAGATCGTCATCTAGTCGGTCGGTGACTCTTCTTTGACCGACTAACTGTAGTCATAGAAAGAGCTGAATAAAGAGAGGCAAACTAGTCGGTTCATGTAGAGTTGCCGACCGACTAGATCGTCATCTAGTCGGTTGGTGACTCTTCTTGAACCAACTAACATGCACTCGAAGCCGAGGGAAGAAGCGATAGGCTTCGGGAAAGTTTCTATTGGCTTCTAAGATTATCCTAGCTCTAAGATATGAGCGAAATGAAGATTATAAAGTAAGTCCTACTCAAGGCTTAACATTCTAATCTATGAAGCTAGAAGACTATAAAATAAACCTTACGAGCCGTCTTCAAAGCTTCAATCTTTATTCCTATTAACTTCAACATTGCTCCTTGAGCTTCAACGAAACTCCAGGCACACGATCACGCGTATTGAGAAGTCTTGAGATGTCGCTTTTGATGTACGTGGTATTTTGGCGACGATCTCCATAACTGCGCTCACAAATAAGTTAGTATATATTATTTATGTTTGCTCATCATCCAAAACCAAATCCGGGGAATCAATACACAACATTCTCCCCCTTTTTGGTGATGACAAACCAACATAAATAATAAACAATAATAATGATTCAATTGAAATTTACTTACTCCCCCTGCATTGATGACACGTTAGTTCCATATGCATCAAGCAGCGAGGGAAATATAAAATATGAATCCTATTATTGACATATAGGATCTAAATCCCTTTTTATATCTTCACTCCCCCTGAATCTAACACATCAAATTAGATTCATGGTAAATTCCTTTGAATTATTAATTAGCTCATTGTCATTATTATATCTCTCCCCCTTTGGCATTAGCAAAAAGAGCGGGAGGAGATCAACGACAAAACCAATGGCTAAAAATAACGCAAGGGAGTCGAAGAATACGACCACGGTCCAAAATGACACCAAAGCAAGATATCAAATGTAAAGTACCGAATGAAAGCAAAGCGTGCCAAAGAGACCAAAGTCGAAAATCGAAAACCGAAATCATAAACCATCGGCGAAAATCGGAAAATGAAATCACCAAGCCATAGGCGAAAATCGAAATATGAAATCATCAAGCCATAGGCGAAAATCGAAAAACGAAATCATCAAACCATAGGCGAAAATCGAAATACGAGATCATCAAGCCATAGGCGAAAAACGAAAAACGAAATCATCAAACCATAGGCAAAAATCGAAATACGAGATCATCAAGCCATAGGCGAAAATCGAAGTCCGAGATCATCAAAACTCAAAACAATTTCACTTATTGAGTTTTGGAACATACTCTCTCCAAAATCAATAGAATGCATGGAAAACAATTCTATGTTTCCATAGAAAGAATTCTATTAAATCCATAAAATCGTCGAACGACGAAATCAACATCAGAGACAAAAATAATCCGATGTGCATACCAAATGTAGCATGCAAGAATGTTATGCCAAAAATAGATAGTACATCATATAACAATGGCATACACTAATCTAGCATACCAAATGAAGCAAAATGATACCAATTGTAATATATTCTACCAATGGATACCAATATGAATCAAAAGTATGAACATACTTACAACATTAAGCTCCCCCTACTTTGGTGCATCACTCAAGCACCAACAACTCCAATCGAACGAAAATCCTTGCAAATCACGGAGTTGGTAGGGTTGGTATCTCATGGTGGATTTAACCTAGAGAATATCATTTTGGTATCCAAAAATCTTTTTGGATCCTATGGGTTAGGCAATAAATTTAGCTAACTAAATTCAAATTAAATGTAACCCATACATACCACAATTGCTTTGGTACCCATAAAATGAAATTAAACTTATGGTACCAAGCAATGAAGGGTCAAAGGGAACTAACCCTTCGGAAACCAAGTCCAAGAGGAACTTGATTTTCCAACATAATCATCATTCAAAATAACATCATTAATAAAAGACTGCACATACAAATTCTTATTATGCATGCTTGTGTTCTTCGGACCCCAAAAAGTGTATGTCTTGGGAGTCCTAATCCTATTGGGAACATGCATACGTTGTTGATTTCTATGTGATGCATGTCGTGGGTAAGCATATGGCATGCGATGCAATGGTGCATGACGATAATTATTCATATAAGAATGAGGATGAACATATGAATGTGGAGGAACACATGCATGGGTGTGTCTCACATGGTGTGCACGTGCTCGTGGATGCGGAGCATAGAAATCGGCATATGTGCTAACATGTGGGTTAGGATTTGTGTTCCTACGTGGCATGGTATACATGAAAGCATGACCCTTCTTTGGAGGTCCACCCAAAGTGGGTTTCTTTCCAAATGGGGGCGTGTTCCTAGCGGAAGCACCATTGGTAGAAGAGCTACCCATGACGTGTTTACTTCCACTAGTAGAAGCATCGGAAGATGGCCTAACAAAGGTGGCGGACGATTTGGATGAATCTCCCATCTTATACCCCAAACCAATGTGATGATTAGCCGGAGGTAAGTCATTTAGGATATTATCCAACTTGCCCTTAACTTTGTTGAATTCATGAATTCGGCCTAATGTGCTCTCATGCTTCTCGGTGAGAGAATGCAAAGAAGCATCCAAAGTGGATACTTGCGATGCGAGTGCACAAACACGTGATTTGATTTTTTTATTCTCAATACTCAAAGTTGAGATTTGAGACATCAAATCCGCTATCACATGTTCATCCGAATCCTCGATATGAACATGCTCAAGTTGAGACTTGAGATTTTCAATCTCATTTCTCAACCCATCAACAACGGTGTCGTTGTTGACGATGAAAGGCTTAGGCGAGTTTTTAAGACTATCTAATTCATTTTTAGTCTTCATAAATTTAGTAGCCATATTAGAAAACTTATTCCAAAGTTATTCATCGGCTAATCTAAGTTCATCATTGGTTACCTCTTCGCCTTCATCCTCGCTTGCATCCTCGCTTTCATCGGAGGAAGTCTCTTCATCACGATCCTCTTTTCCCATGAAGCACGTGTGTGCTTTCTCCACTCTTTCATCGTCCGACTCTCCACTTGAGGAGTCGGAGTCGGTGAAGGTACCTACAAGTCCTTTCTTGTGCTTTCTCGACTTGTCGTGCTTGGATGCCTTCCAGTTCCCCTTATGTTTGTAGAGAGGACAATCCGGCTTGATATGTCCTGGCTTATTGCATTTATAACACACGGGAGTAGAAGCATTAGTCGAAATAAATTTTGATTTACGATTCAACTTACCGTGTCAGAAGAATCGGATGAACTTCTTTGCCATATCGGCCAAAGCTTCCATGTCCAACTCATCGTCCGCTTCTTCTTCCGAATCTTCATCATCGGTAGATGGAGCGGCCTTGTATGCAATCACCCTTTTCTTAGGCTCGTCTTGCTTCAAGTACGACTTCATCTTTTCTTTCATCATGAGCTTGCTATCCTTGCGTACCTCGTATGACATCAAGGTACCCATTAGTTGAGTAACCGTATAAGTTTTCATGTCATTACCGTCCTCGATGGCGAAGGTACGCTTCTCCCAACAAGAAGGAAGTCCATCGATTATCTTCGAGACTTTCTCCTTTTGGGTGTAGGTCTTCCCAAGAGCTTCCAACTCGTTTGTGATGTCGACGAATCGAGCATAATACCCTTTCATCTTTTCACCCTGCAGCATATGAAATAATTCGAAATCTTTATTCACGACCACGAGTTTAGAATCTCTTACCCGACTCGTCCCTTCATGTAAGATGAGGAGGGAGTTCCATATTTGATATGCACTCTTACATGTGCATATCTTATTGAAGTCCTCGGGCTCCAATGCGCATTACAAGGCGTTCATTGCCTTGGCATTACTTACCTCCGCGGAGACCTCCGCGGGAGTCCACTTTGCGAAATCTTGTTCGGAGGGCTCGACGTACTCATTCATCGTGGCTCTCCAAAGTGAAGCACTCCGAAGGAATGTTTCCATTCCGCATTTCCAGTACCCGTAGTTGGTACCATTGAAGGAGGGAGGCCTAGATGAAGATTGCCCTTCCAAGACTGAAGAAGCTCCTTGACGATCCTTGAAGACATTGTAGTCGTTGTTTGTCATGGCTTTGACCTTGTAGCTTTAACCTTGGCTCTGATACCAATTGTAGTGCCCTGTGGTAGCTACTGCACACGTACTAGGGGGGTGAATAGTACTTAAAATAATTAAGAGAGTTATTCCTAACTATTGTGAAATGAAAAAATGACAATGCGGAATTAAACGACGAACAACAAGAATAAAAACATACGCAGACAAAGTATGTTTCTGGGTTCGGATCCACCCAAGTCTCCCCGACTTGTTCCCGGTGATCCTACGTCCCAACCACCCGGATCCCCTCCGGATACTTGAGTTAGCAACCCTAACTCAAGATTTCCACTATGAAATACTTGTGAAAAACCTTCACAAGTCAAATCATACAAAAGACATGTGACTCCCACAAACCGGGATCACACCCTCTCTCACAACCGAGAGACACAATTCAAATACGATAGAAATGAAATAAACTCTTACCTTACAAAATCCTATGCCTTGAGTATACTTACCAAATTAGGGCAATGATGGATTTTGTGGAAGAGGATGTCACGAAACCCTAGCTTCAAGAAGATGACCAGCAATGGAAGCCTAGGGTGGAGTATGGTGACTAGGATCAAGCTCTTGGCTTGAGATGCTCACAATGGAGAGAATCTCTCTTGAGGAAGATGGCTCAAAGAGTGAAGGGAGAGATTCTTGTGAGGGAGAGAGAGCTTTGAATTAGCTTGGGAGAGCTCTTATTTTAGGTCTGAAATTACTTGTTAAATGGACCTTCAACCTTGCCTCAAACGTATCAAGTTTGTATTTATAGAGGTAAGGAAAATCGTGTTGGAAAAGTTCCCAACGGCTCTTTTCTGAACCCAACTAGTCGGTCAAAGAACAACCACCGATCGACTAGTTCATCAACTAGTCGGTCGGTCAATCAACGTAGACCGACTAATGGAAGAACAGCCAAAAGTCGAAGTTCCAGGCAAAGACAACTAGTCGGTCTAAGAAGACTTGCCGACCGACTAGTTTCACAACTAGTCGGTCGGTGAATGATCTTTGACCGACTAACGTCGAAAAAGAATAGGCAGACTTCAAGTTGACTTAGTCGGTTTAAGAACAAATGCTGACCGACTAGTTTCTCAACTAGTCGGTCGGTAAACGTTCTTTGATCGACTAACTCGAAACAGTAGCTCTGGCTGAAAATGACTGTACACAACTAGTCGGTCTAAGAAGGATTACTGACCGACTAGATCGTCATCTAGTCGGTCGGTGACTCTTCTTTGACCGACTAACTGTAGTCATAGAAAGAGCTGAATAAAGAGAGGCAAACTAGTCGGTTCATGTAGAGTTGCCGACCGACTAGATCGTCATCTAGTCGGTTGGTGACTCTTCTTGAACCAACTAACATGCACTCGAAGCCGAGGGAAGAAGCGATAGGCTTCGGGAAAGTTTCTATTGGCTTCTAAGATTATCCTAGCTCTAAGATATGAGTGAAATGAAGATTATAAAGTAAGTCCTACTCAAGGCTTAACATTCTAATCTATGAAGCTAGAAGACTATAAAATAAACCTTACGAGCCGTCTTCAAAGCTTCAATCTTTATTCCTCTTGACTTCAACATTGCTCCTTGAGCTTCAACGAAACTCCAGGCACACGATCACGCGTATTGAGAAGTCTTGAGATGTCGCTTTTGATGTACGTGGTATTTTGGCGACGATCTCCATAACTGCACTCACAAATAAGTTAGTATATATTATTTATGTTTGCTCATCATCCAAAACCAAATCCGGGGAATCAATACACAACAGTGATTGAAAAGCTTCCGCCTCCACTCAATCTTCGAGGGGTCCATGGTTTTTTAGGGCACGCGGGATTTTACCGCCTCTTCATAAAGGAATTCTCCAAGATTTCCAGGCCATTAACTCAACTCCTTGTGAAGGATGCTCCTTTCATCTTCGACGACGAGTGTATGGAAGCCTTCCACCTTCTGAAGCAAGCTATCATCTCGGCACCCGTGATTCAGCCACCGGACTGGAGTCTACCATTCGAGTTAATGTGCGATGCTAGTGATTATGCAGTTGGGGCCGTCTTGGGGCAGAGGAAGGATAAAAATCTACATTTATATACTATACGAGCAAGACCCTCGACGTAGCCCAAAGGAACTATACGACCACAGAGAAAGAATTGCTAGATGTCATCTACGCCATGTACAAGTTTTGGTAGTATCTAGTTGGTGCCAAGGTAATCGTGCACACAGATCATGCGGCTCTCAAATACCTATTGAGCAAGAAGGAGGCTAAGCCGCGGCTCATTAGGTGGATTCTCCTCCTCTAGGAATTCGACCTGGAGATCAAAGACAAGAAGGGGGTGGAGAATGTCGTTGCCGATCACTTGTCCAGAATGCCTACTCTTGATTTGAATGCTACTCCAGTTGACGACTCGCTCCCTAACAAGCATCTCTTCTTCATATCTTCCGCTTGGACTCCTTGGTACGCCGACATCGCAAATTATCTGACATGTGCCATCGTCCCCCATAACGTGAGCTATCAGCAGAAGAAGAAATTCTTTCACGAGGTCCGTAAATTTTATTGGGACGACCCTCATTTGTATAAGACCTGTAATGATGGGGTGATACGGAGGTGCATTCCTAAAACTGAGGCGACCTCCATAATTTCCCATTGCCATGATCAGCAGTGTGGAGGACATGCGAGCGCTTATAAGACGATGGCGAAAATCCTCCAGAGTGGATTCTATTGGCCGACCCTCTTTAAGGACACCCATGCTTATGTCCAGGCTTGCGACAAATGCCAAAGGACGAGAAACATCTCCAAGAGGAACGAGATGCCTCAGCACTACATTTTAGAGGTCGAGATCTTCGATGTGTGGGGAGTCGACTTCATGGGACCATTCCCCTCGTCATCTGGAAATCAGTATATCTTGATAGCCGTGGACTACGTGTCGAAGTGGGTAGAAGCGATAGCCAGTCCTACTAATGATTCCTGGGTGGTCGTCAAGTTCTTTAAAAACAACATCTTCCCACGGTTCGACGTGCCTTGAGTTTTAATCTGTGACGGAGGGAGCCACTTTATAGAGAAGAAATTCGAAGCTCTCTTGAAGAAGTATGTGGTACAACACCGAATGGGACATGCCTATCACCCACATACTAGCGGCCAAGTGGAAGTTTCTAACATGGAGATCAAGAGCATACTGGAGAAGACGGTGGCCAACTCTAGGAATGATTGGTCATCAAAACTTTCTGACGTGCTCTGGGCTTACATGACGGCGTTCAAGACTCCAATCGGCATAACTCCCTACCAGCTTGTCTACAAGAAGGCATGCCATCTACCCGTGGAATTGGAGCACAAGGCGTTTTGGGCAATCAAGAACCTAAATTTTGACGCCAAGGAGGTTGGAGGCCACCGACAGCTACAACTTAACGAGTTCGATGAGATCCGGCTCAATGCTTATGAAAATGCCCGGATCTACAAGGAAAAGTTGAAGCGGTGGCACGATAAGCACATCCTGAAGAGGGAATTCAAGGAATGAGAATTAGTTCTCCTATTCAAATCTAGACTGAGCCTTTTTCCTGGAAAGCTCAATTCGAGGTGGTCGGGACCCTTCCGCGTCACCAAGGTCTTCCCATACGGAGCAATTGAGATAGTGGGAAGAGATGAGCCGTTCAAAGTCAATGGGCAGCGTCTAAAACATTATGCGATTGGAGAACTGGCATTCTCTCCTGTTGGAGTCTCTACGACCGATGGCTCGTCTTCAAACCCTCCGGATCTGAATTGACCACTAAATGAGGCGTCGAGCAAACGACGTTAAACAACAGCGCTTCATGGGAGGCAACCCATGTTCTAAACCCTCACCTTTGTTTTTAGGATTATTTTTAGGTTTATTTCTCTTATTTTGTTGAATAAATTCAGCAACAGGAACTTTCGTCGAGAGACTTAGGCCATTTTTGGACTTTTGCAGGAAACAAGCCCCCAACCGATCGGTTGAGCTTTCAACCGATCGGGTGGGACGTATCAGAAAATGCCCTATTTTGGGTTGTCTTAGGCGATATCCCATATTTCAGGCAGATTAAAGCCTGGATGGAAAGGCTATGGTGTATTAAAGGGGGCCTTCGAATTTTCTCTCGAGAAAATGGTTTCTTTTACTTCAGGTTTGACAATGAAGCTGATCGAGATGCAATTCTCCACGGAGGGCCTTGGCTTTTTGATGGTCGGCTTGTCGTTCTGCAAAACTGGACTACATCCTCCCAACATGATCGTGATATACTTACAGCGGTTCCGATATGGGTTCAGCTCCATAATTTGCCCCTCTCGATGTGGACTATCGAAATTTTTAATATCATTGCTAGTGCAGTCGACAACCCTATTTGCCTTGATAAATCTACTGTGAATTTAGACAGAATATTATATGCTAGATGCTTGGTGGAAGTAGATGCCAAGTATGAGCTCCTGAGAAGTGTGCTGATTGAAAGGGACGATCTATCAACATTTTCAATTGATGTCAAATATGAAGGAGAACCCCCAAGATGCAACGGATGTGCTTGTTTTGGCCATCTTGATAACCAATGCCCAATTACAAAGATAGAGCCCCCTTCGATCCAAGTTGTCACCCCTGAACCTGCTGCGGATGTTATGATTAATCCAGCTGCTACCAATATGAATATTGAGGAGGAATCCAATGGGCATCAGATCCAGGTGCCATGTGACGTGTTGCAGCAATGCCCTACGCCTCAGGATGAATTGCAAATTCCAAAGCATGTTCAAGCCAGGCCAAACTCCAACCATGATGATCTTGCTGCTCAAGGGCATCAGCTAGAGGAAGGAGAATGTAGTCACTCTACTTGCTTGGAGCTTCCAGAGTTGGGGCCAACCTCTTCGGGCAATGGTAAAGGCTCCACGCTATATGATATGGAATATGAGATCGCTTCTATATGGTCTGTCGCCGAAGTGAGAAGCCGAATCCCATCCCTCCTCCAGCAGAATGATGACACTGAACCCTTGGTACACCTATCGCCTATTACTGATCCCGAACTGCCCTCAAGCCCAATCATACACAACCAAGACTGGGATGAAGAGCATCAAATTGTGAGGGAATCTGTGGCCAAATCAAAGCTTAAACCTACAACTATTTCACCTTCTGCACTTAGGCGTAGCACTAGGATTTCAGCCTCGTCCAGTGCTATTCCACCCTCTCAATCTTTGAAATGACTGTATTCTTTTGGAATTCCCGGTGACTTAATAATGTGTCGCGTCGTGCAGATCTCAAACATAGGATGCGTATTCATAAACTATCCATTGTCTACCTGTTGGAAACCAAGGTGGAGGCTTGTAAAGATGACAGGATGTCAAAGATTTTTCCAAACTGCTGGTCAAGAATTGACAACATGATTCAACATAAAGGTGGTCGAATTTTGATATTTTTATAACACTTCTACTTGGAGCTGCTCTAACTTGTCGACTTCCTCGCAGCATATTACTTCCATTTTCATTAACACAGCGGGCCTGGAGATTGGAGTGACTGTGGTCTACGGGTTTAATAGTACTGCTACTAGAACTTCTCTCTGGTATGACCTCCTTTCTCATTGTAAGACTTTTAATAATAAACCCTGGTTGGTGGGGGGTGACTTCAATTGCGTCTGGGGTTCTAGATAGAAGATGGGTGGCCGTCCAGTTGATCCAATTTCTGTGGATGCTTTCAATTCTTGCATCGGTGGTTGTCAGCTTATTGAGCTCAAAAGCATTGGTCAAAGTTTTAGTTGGAGTAATAGACGAATCGGTGCTTCCCGCATTACGGCCCGACTTGATAGAGCTCTTTGTAATGTCCCCTGGATCAATCTATTCCCTCACTCTTATTTCGAGTACCATCCTCCAGGGAGTAGTGATCATGCGGCTATGCTTGTACATCTTCACTCTAAAGTATATTCTCTTCCCAAGCCTTTCAAAATTTACAATTCCTGGACCTCTTTCCCTGGCTACCATGATCTAGTTCGTAGCAATTGGGGTGCTCAACATGGATCTTCAGCTATGCAAGGGCTCTTTAATAACCTTAAATACCTGAAGGGCATCCTCAAAGTATGGGCGGCCGAACAAAGTAATAATCTGAACACAGCCAAATGCCGCCAGGATTTGTACACTTTGCAACATGATCCAGAGCTGGTTTCTAATATTAGTACTCAGAAGCTTGAGAAAATGGCAGTCCTTAAACTAGCAAAAGCCTTGGACGTTGAGGAGGCTGATTTCCGTCAAAAGAGCAGGCAAAATTGGCTAACTCTGGGTGATAGGAATTCCAATTTTTTTACACGGCTATGAAGGCGAGGCATTGTCACAACAATCTCAGCCATCTATTTAATGCTAAAGGTGAGAGAAACTCTAGTCTGGATGTTCTTAGGAAGGAAGTGCCTCTCTTCTACATGAAGCTATACAACCTATCTGATTACTGGAATGTGTTTCCAAACCTTATCCCCAAGCGTAAGCTTACTCCCGAGGCTTCTAATTGGATGGATAGACCGGTTTCTACTTCTGAAATAAGAACGCCACTTTCCAAATTGGTAAAGATAAGGCCCCTGTACCTGATGGCTTCAATGCTTTTTTCTTCCAAAACGAATGGGAGACCGTTGGAAATGATGTTATACATGGTGTATCTTCTTTTTTTGATTCTTGACGTATGCTTCCTCACGTCAATCATACCTTCCTCACGCTGGTTCCTAAAAGTGCCAACTCTACTAGTTTGAATGATTACAGGACTATCGCATGTTGCAATTTCATCTATAAAATAATTAGTAAGGTCTTGTGTAACAGACTCAAGCACGTCATTAGTGATCTTATTTCTCCGAACCAAGCAGCTTTTCTCAAAGGCAGATTGCTAGCAGATTGCTCCCTATTAGCCCATGAACAGATTCGAGATTTTAGCAACCCGATGGGGGCAAGAGCGTGCATCAAATTGGACCTCAGGAAAGCATTTGACAGTGTTAACAGAGAACTCATCTTCTTTTTATTACACCAAATGGGATTCAAAAGCAAGTTTATAAATTGTATCTTAGAATGCATCTCAACTCCTATGTTCTCTGTTTTGATTGATGGTACGCCTGAGGGATACTTCTCTTCCAACAGAGGCCTGCGTCAAGGTGACCCCCTTTCCCCTACCTCTTTGTTGTTGTAATGGAAGCTTTTTCCTTACTTATGGCCAGATCAGAATCTTTCCTCTCCATTTTGCCAATGCGTAGGTCTGGGTCCATATCTCATCTCCCATTTGTAGATGATCTCCTGGTCTTCTGCTGGGCCAACTCACGATCCTTTAAAGGCCTTAAGGATCTATTAGTCCGCTTTAATCTATTCTCTGGTCTTTAGCTAAATTGTGATAAGAGCTCGGTCATTTTCAGTAAAGGTGTGCGCAATCCAAGAGGTCTAGCTGACAGTCTTGATATTAAAATGGTTTCGTCTCTTACTACTTATCTGGGCCTACCTTTGTCTACTAATTATCCTAAACCATCTTTATTTGGGAGACTTGCGGATAAATGCAAAAGGAGGCTCTTGGGTTGGTCGTCGGCCTTGCTTTCTATCTCTGGCAGAATAGAGTTGGTTTGCTCAGTCATCTATGGTATGGTCTCATTCTGGATGCAAGTTTATAGTATTCCTAAATCTGTCATACGTGCAATTACCACTAAGTGTAGAAAGTTTATATGGGGTCATCTAACCATTTGGGCGTGGAAGGACTTATGCGCTCCTAAGAAGGATGGGGGAGTGGGTTTGCGACTTCTAGAGGACTTGAGCACGGCATCTGGAGTCCGCCTAACATGGAGAATGCTTGCTACTAATGTGATTTGGGCTAATTATATGAGGAGTCATTATGATGCGGTAAATAGGGGGTTCTATTCCACCAAGGCCAAACCCACTCAATCCGAAACCTGGAAGTTCCTACTAAAGTCACATACTGTTTCCAGAAACTCATCAAGCGTACGGTGGGGAATGGAACTTCAACTTCATTCTGGTACCATAATTGGAATCCTAGAGGACCTCTCCATCTTCTACAAGTGCCAGCTCCAGGAACGGAGGCTCTTTGCGTCAGTGATCTTTGGACACCCTCACATGCTGGAGGAATGATACTTGGATGTAGCCACTGCTCCCAATCCTTCGGCCAATTGCACTGGGAAATACTCCTGACCGCTGGAGATGGATTCCTGGGTCCCATTTTAATTTTAGTGCTGCATGGCAAGGGAGCCGAACTATTAGGCCATTATTTAAATACCATGCGGCAGTTTGGTACCCCCATTCTGTGCCCAAAATGGCCATAAGTGTCCTCCAAGCCCTCCATGATAAGTTGCCTACTAAAGATCATTTATTCAAGTGGGGAATCATCTCTGAACAATCTTGTGTCCTATGTGAAGGAAGAGCCGAAGAGAGTATCACCCACCTATTTTTCGAGTGTGACTACTCACGCTATGTTCACAGTAGAAGTCTACTAAAGATGGGGTTCACAAGCATTATTCCATCGACTTTGGCAGGTACCTGTGATTTAATCCTCAATCGTTATAAAACTAAGGACCCAGTGGGGGGCCTGGCCAAAGCGGCATTATCTACCAAAGTTTGGCACATTTGGAAGCAGAGAAATAATAGAATATTTGATGGTCCCAAGTTACGAAAAACATGCTTATTCAAAGATATTTAGGCGGATCTTCTTATCTCCTTCGTAATATGGACATTGATGAAGCTTCAGATAACATTCCCTTCTCCAACTGGGGGTTTATTGATGCCGGATAGCTTCATATGTTTTTTGATTGATTCTTCTAGATACTAAGAAATATTTACATGTATATTGTAGAAACGCCTAGTAGAGCAGATGTTAATAGTATGTAGTAGGTGACGGTGCTTGTGCCATATCCCTGCTCTTACTACTATAATCTGATCGACTAGCGTATTCATTATATATTATTTTGATATTAATAAAGACAGCATATTACTCGTCAAAATATATATATATATATCGGAATATATATATATATCGTGTTATGGATCAGGTGCAAAACATAAAAAGGTGGGGCCCAACGAGTACAAGCTCATGTGAGGGCTTGTACTTTCCACCTTTTTTTGTGTCTAAGCACCTGATCCAATGGATCAGGTGCCACCTTTTCTACATTAAATCAATATATATATATATACTAGTCATAACCCGTGCCCTAAGGGCACGGTTCATTTAAACTATTCTCCCCTCAAAATCTTGGATCCACTAATTTTAAACGAACAACAATAATTAAAATGCAATAATTGATATTTAGTTTCCCTCAAAAATTTAATCCCCCTAAAATTTAGTTCCCATAAGAGAATTTAATTCCCCTCAATATTTAGTTCCATCCAGATTTAGTTCTCCCAAAATTTTGGGATGCACGTGTTATTGCACATGGTTGTTTTTGGTTTTGTGGGTTTTAATGCCCCACAAATAAAAGGTATTATCAAAAAAAGAAAAAACTGAGAGAAGGACGGACGACTGGATTTATGGTTAGACTGCCCCTCTCCAATTAAATATCGTAGAAATGCATTCTACAGTATCACTGACTACACTAAGGTTTGTTTTTACTAATTTGTAATCGAATGACATTCCAAACATGGAATAAAACAGGATAGCTAGAAGTAGATGCTCGGAAGGGAGGAGACCTTTTGTGAATTTTCATTTCGCAGTTTTGATTTTAATAGGTAGCGAAACACATGTTATTTATTAGCTTTCTAATTTGGGCATATCATTCCATTTCACCCTATGGATTTCCTTGGGCCTCAAAGAAAGTTGTCATTCCATGTATCACATAGTCCACTTCTTCCTGCTCTAGAAAATTATGAAGACATCTTGTTGGTTTCATTAGCTTGAAGGATGACCAAAATGTTAGTCTACATGCATGCTGACCAACCATTACAACATTGTGACAGCATAGACTGCAATCATTAACATTACAACAGTCATTAAAGGACTCGGTTAGATCCTCATTCCTTGTTCCATTACGCATCACTGCTATTGCAATGTCAAGACTACAATCCTTGACATCCGACTTCTCCATGTTGAACCACTTACTGAACTCCATTTTATGTCTCATCAAGTTAGGCCATAATTTTATTTTATTTCTAGGAACTACATGTATCACTCTTAGTAGAGCTCAATGGAGGACCCAATGACCTGATTTGGAGATTGTTATACTAATACTTGCGTTACTTTCTTCAGTTTTGTATAAAAAGAAGTACAAAAGAGAGGTTCATCATGCTCATGGATTTCCATCACACCTTATAGTTCTACATGCTTTTGGGGGTGGAAATCTGGCATCTCAAATATGGGATCAATGCACTTCCATCAGATACCCACTCAACGAAGCTTATCATCCTTAACGAAGCTTATCATCAGATCTGGAAGATGTATTGGCATTTCTCCATCTCCTTCCTTTTTATATTTGCTCATATTTCCTTTTTTACTTTCTTTCTCATACTCAATACTTTCTAAGTAGGCCTACATCTTCTACTTAACTTTCTCCTTTTTCATCCACAGAGCATCATAAGTATTTTTCATATTTTCTTCTTGGCTTCATCTTTGTTTCATTCTTGAAACTCGACAAATTTGTCTCATTGCATTGTCTTATATTCCCTTCTCTTTTATTTTTTTTCCTTGTGCTCTAGTTCATCTCCTACCATAGAGTAGTGCAACTCCTACCATAGAGTCCAACCATATTTCTTGCATTGTTGACTCATTAATCAATCCCTAAAAGATCAAAAGGCAAAAAAAATTAACAAAATGATCAAGCCTGAACTTACTGAACTTTAAAGAGGATACAAATAACTCAAACTGAGGATCCAAATTAAGAGACATTTTTGTAGGCGTATAAAAAGGCACGCATACATCAGAAACATACACCACACACCCCCGTCACACAGATATAAAAGGGCAAGCATTTTTTTGCTTGCAATAAGAACAATACTCTTTCTCTCTCTCCCTATATTTATAAGTCTTGCATGATAGTGGCCATGGCCTCATTATCCTAAGCACCTAATAACAATTATATTAAGACTCACATAATCACCATGACAACAACAGCTTCAGTTGCATTTGCATTGGTCGTAGGTGCAGTTGGATCCACACCTGTAGACTCCATTCTCAGATCTCGTGGCAGAACTGAAGCCTTCAGCTTGAACTGCAATCATCAAAATTAAAATTTAGAATTTGGATTAGATTTGGTAACCAATTAAAAACAAATGAGTGGCTAATTATCTAATTAAAATATGATTAATGACATGACATAATTTGGTGCTAATAATCCCAAATATTAGAAATTAATGCAATAGCTTACGTGATGACTCTTTCTGAGGTGCCACTCCAAGGATCATGATTTCAATGGAGGTTATCCTCTCCTAAGCCAAACATATGTACATCTTGCACCTCACATCAACCAAGATTATTAAATTAAGGAAAATTTTAAGGCAAATGATGTGGGACAAACATATGTTAATTTTAAAAAATGCCAATAAAAAGATATCAAATTAATAAAAAAAATAGTAATTTTCCCAAAAAAAAAGAATAATATGCCCTTCATCTATAATTCCAGAAATTTTCAACAACAATTTCATTTTCAGGTTGAGGTTAATAATAAATTTCAGACACAGTTCATATGCCTACTTGAATGTGCAACCATGTCAAGAACATGCGACCAAAAGATATTACTAATCAAAAGCTATTATTAATGTGCAGTTCAAGATGCAGTTCATGTGCCTAATTGAATGGTTGTTCATCTTCTTCATTAACTCAGTTATCATAATATATATGATGCAACATATATGATACCTTCAAATTGACCGATAATAAAATGAAAGAGTTAGCTAACTAAATTCAGGGACACCAAGAGTATTCTTCCATGTTCTGTAATGTATGTTGAACCAACTCTTGCATGTTATGTGATATATGCAGGCATGTTGATTGATACTCATCTATACACCGAGGAGAATGCAAGATATATCCATGGCCATGTGAGGGCTTGCTGTGATTGAGCTAGCTGGAGGTATGAGGGGTTAGAGTGGTCAAAATCAACTTCATTTAGGGGGAAACAGAGAGACCAACTCACATTACTATCATACCAAAGTTTGTGCCGAAATGCTTCACTTTTTTGTGCTAAAATGTCAAAAAATGTGTTGGCTGTGAATATTTTCATTGTCAAACAGATAACAAATAAAAAGTGAAGTTAGCCCTCTAATTAGCAATTACATTGTGTTTTTCTTTCTAGTTCTTTCTTTTTTGGTGACAAATTGAGCAAAATGGAATGTTTTTTTGCATGATGTAGCTTTGGAAAGCTCAAGAAAATTTGGTGGATTACTACCGGTTTCATAATCCTTGATCAATTAACAGCAAACACCAAAAAGTTGTTAAGAAATCCTAAACAATCCAACACTTGAGTAGCATATGTCATATTTTGAATAGAATAATGGTTATCATATGGCATATGAGCTAAGACCTTATCCTTTCTATCCCAATACGTTGCATTCAAAGAATAACACATTACCCATAACAATTCACAATGAAAGCATTAAATATAACTATATTGAACTACAACATGCATTAAGCTTCTTTCTATCCCAATTCTTTTTTTTCAAATAATGATAGATAAAAAAATAACAATTCTCAAAGCAAGCATAAAAAACAATAACAAACACAGTTAGAAAGAACTAACATTATCTTCCTATTTAGTTTCCTCTTCAGCTGCATTCTCCATGTTATCCTTGTCCCCCTCATGTTTGACATCTTCTTGCTCAGATTCTTATTAGCATTCACATTTTCCTTATTTTCTCTGTCCAGTTAGGAAAATCATAGTTAGGAAAACAATGTATAAACAATCAAACTTGTAACTGAAAAATCAAGAAACAAATGCCAATGTTTATGAAACTGGAATTGACAGAACATGAAATTAACAAAATGATGTTCAAGGGATGAATTATGAGTGGGCTTCCTAGAAATTGACAAAATATGAATGCACATAAAATATGTCGCATGTGATGTTTACAGAATTTTGAGTGGACGTCCTGGAATTATGAGTGCACATCAAAAATGAAATTGACAGAATATAAAAGAAATTAATATAAATATAATGAACAGATTTAGTATAACACGACATGAATGGTATTTGTTAAACAAAAACTGCCAATGAAAGGAAAACATAGTGAACAGAATTCTCGAATTTATCATGTGAAAATGCTCTCACACCTGGAAACCATATATCTAGTCATTAAACGTTAAATTAGCATGAAAGCACAAGATTGAAATTTGGACTTGCAAATAAAGAACTAAAATAGTTTCTGATGGGAAGTAATAGATGTCAAAAAAGAAGATAAAAATAAATTAGAAGAAAAACCTGATAAGAAATGATCTCATTAACATAGCTTGCAGTCCTACACCAAGAAATACATGTTTGAATGATTTCAGTGGATTCATGAGTTAAATACTTCAAGCTAGTAGCTACTAATATGCAAACATTATGAACATAATATAAGGTCTCTTATCAAAAGACAACCATTTCACTCGTAGCCACCTAAAGTACAACAATTAGCAAAACCTCAACGGGTCTCTCTAGGCCCCAAAATAAACAAACAAATCATCATCCTAATTAAAAACCTACATCATAAACACTACAAAAAGAAAGAGAAAAAGAAGAAAATTATAGCTCATACTTCCTCTTGGGGGTTATGCCTTTGTCCACGCAAGTAGTAAACTTTCATCTATGTCTTTAATGTTTACTCAAATTATAAGGAACAATATATCAATCACATTATGTTGACTCAATTATCTATTATAAAATAATGACCCATTAAATTTGAAGATAAATAAAAGGGTGAATGGGAAAGAACTAATACCTACATCTCTAAGTTATCATGCCACATGAATGTTGCTACCATGAATGTTTGCAAAGTTGCAAAATTGAACATTGCAAAAAATTTAGTTGCCAATTTAGCATGAATGCTACCATCAATTTATTTCTTCAATTTGACATCAATTTTAGTTGACAAATTGATGTTTCTTCAATTTGACATCAATTATAGCTGCTAAATTGATGGCAGCATTCATGTTACATTGTAGTAGCCAAAAAATTTAGTTGCAAAAATTGATGGAATTTATCCTGCCACATGAATGTTGCTGCCAAGAACGTTGCTGCCATGAGCACTGCAACATTTAACCAAACTAACAATGAATATCATGTTAACAGTATATCAAAAAATTAGCAGATATATGTCATAATTTAACAATAATTTGTGCAAGTTACAAAATTTAGCAGATGTAAGAGGATGAAAACATGAGAACTTGCATAATTTAACATGAATGTTGCAGTATATTCAGTGTTAATTTGGTTAATAAAAATGTACAGTTAATTGCTACTTGCCCCAAATAAACATTTTTTGCAGGATAAATTTTGCAACATTCATATGTGGCAGGATCAACATGGTACATGGTCCTATTAACCTGATCATACCATTTGATGAAGTAAACCAAAAAATAGGAGAAGAAACTAAAACCAGCATGCATTATCAATTGAATTGTCGCAAAATTTAATTTGAACATTGATCCTGACATAGAATTGACCCTGCCACATGAATGTTGCTGCCATGAATGTTTGCAAAGTTGCAAAATTGAACGTTGCAAAAATTTTAGTTGCCAATTTAGCATTAATGCTGCCATCAATTTGTTTCTTCAATTTGAAATCAATTTTAGTTGCCAAATTGATGTTTCTTCAAATGACATTAATTTTAGTTGCCAAATTAATGTTTCTTCAATTTGACATCAATTTTAGTTGCCAAATTAATGTTTTTTCAATTTGACATCAATTATAGTTGCCAAATTGATGGCATGATTCATGTTAAATTTTAGTAGCCAAAAAATTTAGTTGCAAATTGATGGAATTGATCCTTGCCACAAGAATATTGCTGTCATGAATGTTGCAACATTTAACCAAATTAACACTGAATATCCTGTTAATATTGTATATCAAAAAATTAGCAAATATATGTCATAATTTAACAATCATTTGTGCAAGTTGCAAAATTTAGCAGATGTAACATGATGAAAACATGAGAACTTGCATAATTTAACATGAATGTTGGAGGATATTCAATGTTAAGTTGGTTAATCAAAATGTACAGTTAATTGCAACTTGCACCAAATTAACATTTTTGCAAGATCAAATTTTGCGACATTCATGTGGCAGGATCAACGTCGTACATGATCCTATTAACTGATCATGCCATTTGTTGAAGTGAACGAAAAAAAAAGAGAAAAAACTAAACTCAGCATGCATTATCAATTGAATTGTTGCAAAATTCAATTTAAATGAATTGATCCTTCCACATGAATGTTGCTGCCATGAATGTTTGCAAAGTTGCAAAATTGAACGTTGCAAAAATTTTAGTTGCCAATTTAGTAAGAATGCTGCCATCAATTTGTTTTTTCAATTTGACATCAACTTTAATTCCAAATTGATGTTTCTTCAATTTGACATCAATTATAGTTGCCAAATTGATGGCAGCATTCCTGTTAAATTTTTGTTGCCAAAAAACTTAGTTGCAAAAATTAATGGAATTGATCTTGCCATGTGAATGTTGATGCCATGAACATTGCAACATTTAACCAAATTAACATTGAATGTGCTGTTAATAGTATATCAAAAAATTATGAGATATATGTCATAGTTTAACAATCGTTTGTGCAAGTTGCAAAATATTTTTATATAACTTCGAGATCTAAAACAAAATATTTTTAGTACCTTTCCTCTTGTTTTTACATACCTTTCCTCTTATTTAGTGGCAAGAGATTGGGACGAAGAACATATTGGCCCGATCCAAATCCTTAATCTGAAACCTACTCTTCTGAATGTTTTAGAAGAAGTATCCCTCGCTAGTTTATTTTCTGTTGAGCTTCATCAAGGTTTGGCAGAGGGTGTTGGGATTGTTGTTGGGGTAGATGTAGACATTGAACTCCATCACCATTTGATCATAGTTCAGCCTGAAGATATCCAGCGATTGGTATTTGGAAGAAGAAGATGGGGACAGAGATATTGATAATAATCCAAATTCTAGATAATAGTATAGCATGCCGCCAACGTTGGGTAGCATGAAGTCCATCTTCATAATCTATGCACAAAAAAAACCATTAACCATTAAATTTCATAGAAATAGCTCAGAAACCGAGCTCACATGAAGAGTAATATTTTAACAATGAGATTCAACTGAAATTAAAATTCAACGTTTCCTCAACAATGAGATTCAAATGAGATTAACCATCCGAATTCGTGATGCATATCCTGAAATTCAACGTTTCCTCAACAATATAAAATTTTGTTTACAGACACATTGTCAACTATCTTTCTTACATAATTGGACTTAATAATATGCATTCAATTGGGAAAGCATAATTTTATCACCCATAACCACTTTAGCTTGCAATGCTCTTAAAAAAAATTCAATAATGAATTAAAAAAGCACACCAAAAATGAGTGGAATGAAGCATACACCTGACTAATTCATGACAGTTCACCTCCTTGTTGATATACAAACTATGCACAATGAGGTCTATAAGGCGACTAACCTATTCATCCAGCAAGAACATATAATTATGATAAATTAATCTCCGAAAAAGGAAAAACAAACATGAATTTAACAAAAATTGTTTTTGTTTCAATCATCTGTACCTCTGCTTGGCCCTCATGTTTTTCAACCAGATGATCTGAGGAGTCAACAGCTACATCAATCGAATCAAATCGATTTATGATAAGTATGCTTCTCCTTATCTTCGAATTCACCATACAATTAGCACTGGGTGAAGTCAACATCGAGAACCATCTTAAAAAAAAACTTTTGAGATTGGTTTGATTTAAACCTATTGATCTATAAACAATAAAATGAATCAAATCAAACAAATGAAGGAAGAAGAATGAAGAATAAAAAATCAAATCAAATCAAAAATTTGTCGTCTCTTCAAATATCGCCCCAAGAAAACTTGAAAACAATGATTTTTATTCATATTCACAATTCTCATTCATTAGAAATTACATGCTCATAAAAAAATTTCAATTTCTTCCTCATTACATGCTCATAAAAATTACTTGCTTCATATCAGTAAATTACAAACAGTTTGCAAGTTAAAAAATCTAAAACTACACCACATTTTTCTAAATACAAACTGCATGTTTCTATTGTTGTTAAATTAACTTTAGAACGTTATTGTTGTCAAACTGCATGTCCTCGACAAAGTTTAAAAAATGCAAGTTATTGTTGTTTAGAAAGATATTTTAGGACATGTTTAAAAAGTGTGCTAAAAGTATACATTTTTGTATAAAATTATGCATATTGTTAAATACAGGTTTGGATGTTAAATTCGTCCCATTATGCATTTATTAAATACATCACATTATTTAAATACATCTCATACATGATATTAACTATATCACATTATGCATAATGTTAAATACAGGATTTCCCATTTTAGTTTAGAAAAATGCTTTTTTGTTAAATACATGCATTATGCATTATACATCACACAACAACTTGATGTAGATGAAATACATGTTCTCATATGCAAGCTGAAATACAGGTTCTATGCAAGCTACAAAGAACATCCTATATGAAATACAGGTTCTTGTGTGACGGGATTTGTATGGTAGGATCTTATGAAATTCAAAGAACATCAAACAATAACTTTATATAACATGATTTTTGTGTTCCACGACTACTTGATTTTTTTCAGTTTGAATGTTCAAATAGCTAATTGATGTAGCAAAAATATAGGTTGATACATCAAGGAAACATCCTGTATGCGGTATATGGTTCCAGGAAAACATAAATTAACTTATGCATATGCATTATGCATTATGCATAATGTTAAATACAGGATGCTAAATACATCCCATTATGCATAATGTAATAATACATGATGTTTCCATTTTAGTTTAGAAAAATACCTTTTTTGTTAAATACATGCATTATGCATTATACATCAAACACTAATTTCAGTGAAAATGTAAAATGTGATATCAGTCGAAACAGTTCTATGAATTTCAGAAATGTGATTGAACTTTATTCTGATACATCAAAATACATGATGTTCCCAAATATGGAAAACATGCACTGCGGAACTCTATTCTCATACATCAAAATACAATCTTCTACCTTTTGTATGTTTGAGAAAGGTTACAAACTGTTTCAGAGTGTTTTCTCACTGCAAAGCGTTGACCGTGGATAACCCGGTCAACGTGCTCATGGGGCCCGTTTGGGTCCCTCGGGCGAGTCGAGTTGGTGCAGTTGAGGCTCAAGTCGGACCAGCAGGCGACGTAGAGCGCGTCGACTGGATTGAATCGAGGCCCTCGGCCGTTGGTGGGGCGAGGGGTAGCCTCGGCCCGGGTCGAGACGCTCGGCCTCGGTCGGTTGCGCTCGGCCTCGGCGGTCGGACGACGAGGGGAAGCCTCAATCGTCCGGCTGGTTGCGTGGTCGTCGAGGGGCGGAGGGGAAGCCTCGGCCCGTGGATCTGATGCCCTCCTGCGTAGACGAGAACACTCGTCAGGGGGCCGGACCTTGGTTCTGCCCAAATCCCCTCCGATGCCTAAGTCAGACAGATATCTGAAAGAGGAGGCCCGGCGGAGACGGTTCGACTCGTGAGGAGTTCGGAACGGCGTCTCACGGCGCGAGCGGGGGAGGAAGGAAATGAAATGGGGGAACTCAGTCGTTGATGGAGTACCTTAGGTTCTAGATACCTGAGAGGCGGTCCCTTCTCCTGTCGTCCTCCTAGCCCCTTTATAGACCTCCGCCGTGATTGTCCCCGACCCACGTCGCTCGTCCGCCCCCAATCGTGCCCCCTCAATCCGCCCCCCTTCGCCGCTCCCTGTGCCATGCCAGCACCTCCCTATAACTGCTATTAAGTGGTAGCGGGATCGGGGGGGCGGTTATTGCAGGAGTGGGCGAGTGACCGGCGTGTTATCGGGACCGGGTCGGATCGACATGTGGGGGGTCCCCCACAGGGCCTCATCGAGTGGGCCTGAGTGCGCAGATGGGCTCTTGATCGGCGGTTGGGTCTCTGGGCTTGGGTCTTTTGGGCCTCAGTCAAATAGGCGTAACAATTGCCCCCATCGGTCGGGTCGATCGGCCTTGTCCGGTCCGGTAGGGCCGATGTGACTTCCGCTGACCTTGACAGGCTCGCCGGTTGATGCCGACTCATTTATTAGTCGTCATCATGAGTTGGCCCGTTCGATACTTTTAAGGCGCGTGCTCCGAAGCGTCTTCGGTCCTCTGATGCTGCAACGTTGTGGCTGCAAGCTTATCCCCGTTGCTCGCGGGGTCGTCTTAAGTTGAGAAGCCGAGGGGTTCGTGGGCCGCCCTCGGTGGGATCGATCGGCCTGGGCTTGCTCGATTCGACCGCTGTTCCTCCTGGGATTCCGAGTGGCGCTTTAATCGAGGCGTGGTCATAAATGTAGGTCATGATGAGGTGGATTGATTGGACTTCCCTTGGCGCCGATTTCGAAACGCCGCCGGTTCTTCGAGTCCTGCCACGCGTTCTTGTCAGGCGCTTCGAATTCGTCCCTGTGTCCGGTATATAAGATCTCCAGCTGCGTTGATCTCCGCTTCTCTCTTGCTCTTTCCATTGTTCTTAGGTGTTCCGCGACTCGGAGTTTCCCGTTGCCCTCGCTTCCTCGTCTCCCCAAACTAGTTAAAAGGTAATTCCTTTCTCGCTCTCGTATTATGGCTGCTCTTAGGATAGGCGGTTCTGGTCGAGGGGCGAGGGATTCTCCAGAGTCCAGGCGGGGCAGGCCCCGGCTAGTGGGATCAGGTTCCTCTTCCGGGAGTCGTCCCCTCCAAGATAAGGGGAAGGGGAAGCTATTCCCAGACTACGCCTGTGATGACGTGGCGTCGGCTGCCGTGCGTCTTAACGTGCCCCCGGTTATCCTCCGTACGCCGTCGAGGACCGTTCCTTCGGCGGTCACGGGGATCCGGGAAAGGTATCTCTGCTTCCCGTACGATGTCCGAGTTCCATTCGTCGACGAGCGGATTTGCCTTCCGAGGAGCAATGAAGTCGGAGTCTACGTCGAAATGTTTCGCCTGGGTCTTCGTTTCCCGCTCAATCCCTTCCTTATCCAGGTCATGGAGTATCTCATGGTGCCGCTTTGCCAGTTTACCCCTTGCTCGATTGTGGTACTGACGGGCTTCGCCACGCTCTGCTGCACCCGCGGCCTGGAGCCGTCTCTCCCCCTTCGCTTCCATTTTTACCAGATCCAGACGGTCGGCCCGGGGTCATGGCTGTAGCTCCGGGCCCGCTCGAGGAGGGAATGCCTGATTGGGCTGCCCCGCTGGTCGGGGGATTGGAGTTCAGATTACGTCTTTGTGGTCTTCCTGGGGGATGCCCAGATTTTGACAAGTTGGGGCGGTTCTGTCCAGCCTCGCCCGTCGCTAGCTCTCTCAGACGTCGACTGGGCAGCCGCCACGCTGCTGTCGACCCTCCCCTTGGAGTCGAAGTCCATCTGGTCCTTGTTGGACGACCTACTCTTGAAGGCCGTCTTGTGGTCTCCGGGTAGGTCGCCTTTTTCGTCTTGAATCGCCCTGTGACTCATCCTGATTTTGGTTTCTCTTACAGGGATGGCTGGCCGCGAGTTCGTCCATGACGTCGATGAACTGATCCGCCGCAGAGCTGCTCGGAGCCGATGTAGTACCTCTGGAAGGGCGCCTAGGCGGACCGTTGAGGAGGAAGTGCGCCGAGCCGAGCCTTCCGTGGGTAAGGTGGTGGCCGCGCCTCCCGCCTCTTCTTCTGGCGATCCCCTTCCCGAGGTGGTCACAAGGGCCGGACCCGCCCCGTCAGCCTATGAGGCAGGGGATAATGACGGGTCCGGTGCAGTCCCTCCTGCCCTTGGCGTGCCCCCTCAGGTTCCCGAGGGTGGGGATGGTGCGAGGCAGAAGCGTTCTCCTCCGGCGCCTTCGGAGCCCCACGGTGGAAAGAAGAGGAAGGAGGACGTGGATCCCTCCAGTCCGGTGGGTTCCGCGCTTCCTGTGGCGACCACCGGGGATCCTTCGGTAGCCTTGTCGACCACCCCCCTCGCAGCGTCCTCACCCGTATCACCGGGGATCGGGGCCTTGTTGGCGAGCAATATGGCTTCCCTTGTCGTCCCGGGGAGCTCGATGTTTGTCGACCGAGCCCTGGCCCAGCAGGTTGCCTAGGTCTCCGTCCCTCCCCGGGACCGCAGCCTCCTCAAGAAGATCCCTGCCGACAAGATGTCGGATTCCTTGGTCTGGATCCTTCAACAGGTTCGGTTATCTTGCTATCCTCTCCTTCCTTTGATCCTCTTCTTAGCCCATGTCTCGTCTTTCCAGGGTTCAGCGCTTGCTGTGGAGTTGCAGTGTCGAGCCTTCCGCTTGAGGGAGCTGGAGGAGTCCTCCATGAGGGCCCAGGAGCGGGCCGGGGCGGCGGAGGTGGCTATGACGGAGGCCCAGATGGAGTCTCGGCATCTCAAGCTCCGTGTGGCTGAGCTGGAGGGACGAGTGGGTGACCTCCAGGGAAAGCTGGAGGACGTCCGTCAGTCGGCTGAGGAAGTGGCGGAGTCGTTCCGCCTGGAGAGGGAGGAGCTTCAGAGGGAACTGTCGGACCGGCGCCAGGTGATGCGGCTTGCAGAGGAGGTGGAGAGGGGCGTCGTCGAGACCCTGGGGAAGAGGATCTTCGAGGTTCTCAGGGAGGCCTTCGGTGCGTATGAAGACCTCATCGCCCCCCGGATCGTCGAAGTCGTCCAGTCTTCCTTCCGGGAATGTGTGGAGCGTGTTCGGCAAGCCCCTCCGCCAGTCGATCCCCCTCGCTCCGAGCAGGGCGAAGTGCCCGAGGATGTGTCCTCCCGAGCCCGGGCTCCCTAAGCCGTCCCTCCCGGCCTTATCCTCAAATTTTTTAGCATCTGCTTCGCTTTGGGCCAGTCCACTTGAAATGGATCCATGGCCCCGCTATCTCCTTCGGCTTCGCTACCGGCTCCAGGGCCAATAATTACTGGTTGCATGGCTGCTAGTTTGGGCTAACTACTTTGGGTCTTTTGTCAACCAATTTTGCTCTGTCGGTGTCGACCTAGCTTCTGTAGGTGACGAACTTTGTCATTCGTCGTGAGTGGATTATTTGTAGAGAGTTTTCTTCGCCTCGATTCCCTGTAAATAAGACACATTTTTGTACCCTGGTTAATGAAATTGACTTACTCGGACTTCTCGTGTATTTTGCGTTGCTGCCTTGTTCTTGGCCTAGGACTGGGTGACGTTCACGTTGGCTGGGGGAATTGCCCCTAGACTTATGGGCGCAGGAGTCGGTCGGCGAGGGAAAAACTCCTCGGCTTAGGACTGGTCAGCGTCCGTGCCTGCTGGGGGAACTGCCCTCAGACTTATGAGCGCAGGAGTCGGTCGGCGAGGGCAAAGTCCCTCGGCTTAGGACCGGTCGGCGTCTGCGCTGGCTGGGGGAATCGCCCCCAGACTTATGAGCGCAGGAGTCGGTCGGCGAGGGCAAAGCTCCTCGGCTTAGGACCGGTTGGCGTCTGTGCCTGCTGGGGGAACTGCCCCAGACTTATGAGCGCAGGAGTCGGTCGGCGAGGGCAAAGCTCCTCGGCTTAGGACCGGTCGGCGTCCGTGCCTGCTGGAGGAACTGCCCCCAGACTTATGGGCGCAGGATTTGGTCGGCGAGGGCAAAGCTCCTCGGCTTAGGACCGGTCGGCGTCCGCGCCGGCTGGGAAAATTGCCCCCAGGCTCCCGGGCGCAGGAGTCGGTCGGCGAGGGCAGTGCCCTCCTTCCTCCTCCAGTGAGGCGGCGGTCTTCATTCTTTTGCACTATTGGTGAAATGTCAATTTCGTCGAGGATTTAAGAAAAGACAAAGGGAATGCAATTGTACTCTTAAGAGTCATGTCGGACTGGTACATTTGGAGGAAAGGAAATAGGGAATAAGGCTAGATAGAGGGATGTAAACCTAGATAATCCCCTCGGACCAGGCTACGACTGGGGAAGAGAGCTCGCCCGCTCACTCTACGATGCGGAGGGGGTCCTTGGACGGTGTTGATCTTCTTCCCCTTGTCCGGCTGCATGGAGGTCCCTTCCCCATGGGCCGGCTCATCGGCTAAGCCCCTGGCGTGCCCCCGACTCATCAGCTTCTCAATGTCCTTCTTCAAATGCCAGCAGTCCTCAGTGTCATGGCCGTCGTCCTTGTGGTACTTGCAGTATTTCTCCTTCTTCCCACCTCTTTTCGCCCTCGGTGGGGGGCGATCGGTGCGTTCTTCCTTCTGTACTTGGGCGAGGACGGCGTCTGGGGTGGCGTCTCTTGTACCTTCTCCGCGCTGCCTGTTTCTCGGCCTCTTCTCGGTCCGATATCCTTCGGGGCTGCCTCGTCCGTTGTCGCCGCGCTTGGACCCTCGAGTGGCTTTTCCTGCATCCACGGCCAAGGCCTCCTCGGTCAACATGAAGCGCTCGGCCCTTGCCATGATCCCGGGGAGGTCCTTCGGGGGATCGTTGTGCAGGGACTTCTTGAGGCCTCTGTGGCGAAGCCCTTTCTTAAGGGCCGTTTGGACCACCAGGTCGGGAGGGCTGTTCACGTTCAGCCTCTCCGCATTGAAGCGGTGCATGAACTGCCGGAGCGGCTCGGCCGGGCCTTGCACTATGTTGAACAGATGTTCAGCATCAGGCTTGATCTGCCTCCCTGCCATGAACTGCTTGCAGAACAACTGGGTGAGTTCCTCAAAGCTGTCGATGGAGTGGCTGGGCAGGCTGCGGTACCAGGTCCTCGCCGCTCCCCTGAGAGTAGAATAGAAGCCTCGGCAGAGCAGGTCATCGTCAGCTCCTTGGAAGGACATGTCCCCCTCGTAGTCCATTACGTGGTGTCCCGGGTCCCCTATCCCGTCGTACTTCCCCAGCGCCGGGATCCTGAATCGAGAGGGGACCCGTGCGTCGGTTATTCTCCGTGATAGGGGGCACCGGTCTCCGTGGATACCTCTGGGGATTCGATAGTCGCCTGCCTCTGGCTCGTTCGGTGGTGGAGGGTGCACAGGCGCCGGCGGGGCTGGCTCCGCGGCCCTCGCCACGCTGGGGGTCGGGCTGACCCGGCGCTCCCGGCTCCTCCGGCGGGAGCTCCTGCTCCGCCGTGATCGGTCTCTCGAGTGGTGTCGTTCGCTTCTCCTGCGGCGGGACGACCGTGACCGACGAGATGATGCAGTCATTGATTCGCCCTCTGTCCCTTCGGTTTCTCTTCGGCTCCTTTCACGATAAGGGGAGGGGGCGCGTGATCTCGCCTGACGGGAGTCAGAGAGTGTGAACCGACGATCCGCGTTCGGTTTTTTGGTTCCGTGGTCGTCGACCACGACGGATCGCAAGAGCGGGGGACCCCCCGCCCATCGATGGCCATCGCCCAACGTGCCTCCGTTGGATGGTGCAGGGCCGACGAGCTGCTGCACAGTCGCGACCAACGTCTGGAGGCTCGCGTTGGTCTCCTGAGCCAGGGCATGGAGCTGTCCCTGTGTGGCCAGTTCTGAGCTGCCGGTCTCTTCGGGTGAGGGGGCGGAGTGATCGCCGACGGTCGTGTCTTCGGGGTTGCCGTTGGATGCGCCATTCCCCTCCTCTGGGATGGGGGGCATGCGCTTCCTTCCATTGCTGGCTCGTGCCATTGTTGGTGTGGTTTGCTTCTTCGTGGGACGGTTTTCGTTTCCCACAGACGGCGCCAGATGTTTCAGAGTGTTTTCTCACTGCAAAGCGTTGACCGTGGATAACCCGGTCAACGTGGTCAAGGGGCCCGTTTGGGTCCCTCGGGCGAGTCGAGTTGGTGCAGTTGAGGCTCGAGTCGGACCAGCAGGCGACGTAGAGCGCGTCGACTGGATTGAATCGGGGCCCTCGGCCGTTGGTGGGGCGAGGGGTAGCCTCGGCCCGGGTCGAGACGCTCGGCCTCGGTCGGTTGCGCTCGGCCTCGGCGGTCGGACGACGAGGGGAAGCCTCAATCGTCTGGCTGGTTGCATGGTCGTCGAGGGGCGGAGGGGAAGCCTCGGCCCGTGGATCTGATGCCCTCCTGCGTAGACGAGAACACTCGTCAGGGGGTCGGACCTTGGTTCCGGCCAAATCCCCTCCGATGCCTAAGTCAGACAGAGATCTGAAAGAGGAGGCCCGGCGGAGACGGTTCGACTCGTGAGGAGATCGGAACGACGTCTCACGGCGCGAGCGGGGAAGGAAGGAAATGAAACGGGGGAACTCGGTCGTTGATGGAGTACCTTAGGTTCTAGATACCTGAGAGGCGGTCCCTTCTCCTGTCGTCCTCCTAGCCCCTTTATAGACCTCCGCCGTGATTGTCCCCAACCCACGTCGCTCGTCCGCCCCCAATCGTGCCCCCCCTCAATCCGCCCCCCGTCGCCGCTCCATGCGCCATGCCAACACCTCCCTATAACTGCTATTAAGTGGTAGCGGGATTGGGGGGGCGGTTATTGCAGGAGTGGGCGAGTGACCGACGTGTTATCGGGGCCGGGTCGGATCGACATGTGGGGGGGTCCCCCACAGGGCCTCATCGAGTGGGCCTGAGTGCGCAGATGGGCTTTTGATCGGCGGTTGGGTCTCTGGGCTTGGGTCTTTCGGGCCTCAGTCAAATAGGCGTAACACAAACAATGATGCCCTTCCCGCACTGTGGGGTGCAACTGTAAGATTCATAGTTAAGGATGGTGACTGATTGTATTGATCTAATGCAGCCATATAAAAGATCCAAGCATTCTTTTCTTGTTTCCAAATTGATGTTGTGTGTCGGTTTCGACTTAGCGAATTAAATTGCTATTTTTGTATTGGTTTTTGCTACTTGCAGAGGATGTTTATCTATTTCCCGTTGACTGTAAGATGCTGAAATTTAGTTGCGGGAAGGTTTGGTGGAAAGGCATATCCTACCAAGAAGCATGAAAGAGTAAAATAGATGGAGTTTGGGTTCTTCAACAATTTAATATGTTTTTATAGTTTATTTAAAAAAATTGCTGATGGAAAATCATAGCTTCCTTTTTTAAATTCCAACAACAACTGGGAATTTAGACATTGAAATTAGTTATGTATTCATGTTCTTCATTTTGCTTATATAGTTCTTTTGCATTCTTTTTTATTCCACTGCAAGTTGGATTGAATGGTTTGGTTAATATACTGTAGGCTTCTCCAAGATGTGGAGGGTAACAACCATCCATCAGAGGAGGTTACCAGATCATTTTCATTCACTTGGGATCTTCAGCTTGTTTGGATTTCTTAAAATAAAGAAATGAATAATAATGGTTGGACCTCCTGCCAGATTTATCCAAAACAAAAAAAACCATTAACTTTTTCCTTGGTTGTTCATAACATAGATTGCATCATGTCATTCAGGTCTGATGGCTTGGATGATATTAATCTAACCATAAAAGTGTCTTTTTATCTAGAAATCTATATTAGTATTTAATACCCGTCAACCAAAGCATAGATACTAAGAAGCACATGATATAGAAGAGAACGTTTCAATGGAAAAACAGTCGCATACACTTTATCCAGCGGCTACCAAACTTTTATTCTTGATCCGACCAACTTTTCATTGTTCAATACAACGCCACCCGAGGAACACTACAATGGTTGCAAAAATATCAGTTAGTAATTACATGTCATCCAGTATGAGAAAAAGTAAAGGCGATTTCACAAATTTGTTAAACAATTCTTTCATCATATCAAGAATATATCAACAAAAAGTGCATAGATCCATTAATATAAATTTCATCCCTCAAATGTACTACTGGTACAAATCGTGGTTGTGTCTTCTTAGTTTTGATTAAAATAATCAAAATAATACCCTGTATATTCTTAGTTTTGATCAAGATATACCATATATATTCAAACAATATATTCAAAATAATTACCCCGTATATCTGCAGGTTGTAGCTGCATTATAATCAAAATACCCCATATATCACAGCCATTCCGTCTACAAAGTTTTGTTTACAGGCGGTGATTCAAATTAGATATCTGCATTATGACCCAGTTTTGTTTTTGCTTAACATTAAAACTAACCTGTTCCAGTGATATAATCAGCCAGTTTAGTTTACAACAATAAATTTACCGTCAAAAAATTCCTTAGGATGAGCTAAAACAAAATTTAAAGCATTTCATAATATTTTGGATGGTAAATTGATAAATGAAACAAAAATCAAGGGCAGGCCAAAATCAATTACACTAATCATATTTATTTTAATCATATTTAAATTCAATCAATTACAAAAATCAAGTGCAGGCCAAAATCAAGTGCAGGCCAAAATCAAGTGCAGACCAAAATCAATTACACTAATCATTTTTATACACTAATCAATAATAAAAATCAATTACACTAATCTGTCATCAATTACACTAATGAAATGGGGATGATTCGCGAGGCTGGATGATCAAATCGGAGTTACCTGCGACAAATCGGAGTAAAATTACTTGGAGATGAAAGTTACATGCAAGATCAAGATCAAATGAAATAGGAGTAACCTGCGATGATTACATGCGATCAAGATCAAATGAAGTTTACCTGCGAAGAAATGAAATCGAAGTTACTTGGAGATGGAATGAAATCGGAGATGACTACAAATGGGGATGATTCGCGAGGCTAGATGATGCTCTGAAGGATGCGTTGGAGGATGATTGCGAGGCTGGAGGACGCTCTTGATGGTGATGATGAGGGTGAGGAGGCGATCCAACAATATCCTCCAGCAATGCTTTGAGGTTGAGGCCAACGATGTGTGAAATGGTCTGGTTCTTTGCATGGAGGGATTTGAGAAACCCACAAATAGAGAAACCCATCTTTAATCAATTTCAAGCTCTAATATCTCTGATTTGATCAAATGATGTGATCAAAATTCTAATTTCCCGCCCCTTAATTCCCTCCAACCTTTCCCTCCAACATTCACAATGTGAGGCCACCGATTTAATTTCATTTCAAACTGTATACAGATGAGGGTATGAATTCGATTTCATTTGCATTTCATTTCGTTTCATTTAAATTTAACTCAACTTTGATTCATTGCATTCAAATGAGTTCCAAACTAAATTTCAAATTTCAAATTGAGTTCATATTTCACACAAAACACAAACATAATCCTAGTCATCAACCTCTTGTCCTAGTCATAACCCTCTTATCCTAGTCATCTTGTCCTACTGGGACAAAATTCAAAATCTTCATGTTTTATAGAATAGATAGATAGATAGATATATATATATATATATATGTATATATATATATATATATATATATATATGTATATGTATATGTATGTATGTATGTATGTATGTATGTATGTATGTATGCATGTATACATATATAGAAGATGCATTGTACCATGCATCTTCTAAATTGTAAAAGCCCTTAAAAATATCATTTGGGTAATCTTGTTATCATGTAAGATTAGTTTAGAAACTTTATGCAATATATTAATTACTTAAATTTAGAAACAAAGTTGGCAAGACGTAACGTCAACACTCAGGGTAGCAAGTAAGAAAACATAATCAAGATTACCCAAATAATATTTTTAAGTAATATTGTAGTAGAAAAGCTGCTAGACACTCATAGATGTAGTGTCTAGCATGGTACAATGCATCTTCTAAATTGTAAAAACCCTTAAAAATAGCATTTGGGTAATCTTGTTATTAAGTAAGCACTTAGTTTAGAAACTTTATGCAATCTATTGATTACTTAAATTTAGAAACAAAGTTGGCAAGACATAACGTCAACATTACCCCTCTCTTAGAAGTAGGAAGGCAGAGTCTGCCATCTAGAAAATCCCCTTGTAAAAATTTCCGGCTAGTTGCGTGGTGAAGCACTTTCAGTCCTTTTTGTAAGCCAGTGTGAGATCTTCAGTTTCTTGTAAGTTGTAAGTCTATCCCTCTTGTTAAATAAAACCTTTCTTTGTGAAAACGAACATCATCATATTATGCTGATTAGCATGGTACATTTATTGTACCATGCTATTTTTAGGGGTATTTATAGAGAAGAGAGGGATTTTACATAATGCATATAATGTAAAATCCAGGCTTAATGATAATACTACATCTTAGAAGAATTCTTCTAAGCAAGAATAGTTGCTACCCAGAGTGTTGACGTTATGTCTTGCCAACTTTGTTTCTAAATTTATAACCATTCTAGAATTAAAAACACATATCAGAAGTAATATTGATTGGTGGATATATAAATGCATACATAAATTTAAAAACGAAATTTCTAACTTGTTCTGCATGTTAATAAATGTACCATTCTAGATTTATTTCTAACTTGTTCTGCATGTTTCATTACAATAAATGCTGGACTTCAATGAGGACTAATTGATTTTCTGATTATGTTTAAATTTTCTAATTCTGATATGTGTTTTTTAAATTCTTCTAAGTTTTCATTGGTGGCGACTGTTGGATGAAAATAAACTCAAGAGAGAGAGAGAGAGATCATTTCATTGCTAAGAATGAGTAACCATAGCTAAGAGCCATGGTGCTCTATTTATTTATCTCATAGTGGGGAGGCCAAAAGCCTCTAGTAGACCAAGGGTCCCCATTAATCTAAGTAATGGGGGACCTAATGAATGGGTAATGAAGGAGGGGAGGCAAAAGGCCTCCCTCATTCATAACACTCCCCCTTACACATTCATCACTTCGGTCTCAGCTACTGAGGCAAGGGGTGGATACTTCTGGATCCAGAGTAAGTGTGTTTGCCTCGTTAAAACCTTAGCTGTGGAAAACCCAGAGGGAAAACCCAACAGCTTAAGGAAAAATAGTGCAACCCACAGGTTACTCCCCCTGATCCGTACAAGCTTCAGGCTTGCAGGTCTTTCAACTGTCGCATACCAATGTTCTTTACAAGCTTTAC
This sequence comes from Scilla litardierei, assembly GCA_030789695.1. Classification (NCBI taxonomy): domain Eukaryota; kingdom Viridiplantae; phylum Streptophyta; class Magnoliopsida; order Asparagales; family Asparagaceae; genus Scilla; species Scilla litardierei. Next base: position 98,606,448 of record CM061140.1, on the reverse strand, counting down.
AAAAGTACATTTAGGCAATGCCTTAGTAAAAAGATCAGCTAAGTTGTTGCATGACTGGATCTGTCGAACTTCAATCTGCTTGTCGTTCTTCTGCTCGTGCGTCCAGAAAAACTTGGGAGAAATGTGCTTTGTCCTGTCGCCTTTGATGTAGCCCTTCTGAAGCTGAGCAATGCATGCGGCGTTGTCTTCGAATAGGGCAGTAGGCTCCAGATCACCGGTCTTCAGGCCAGTGGATTGGAGAATGTGTTGGACGACGGAGCGTAGCCAAAAACATTCTCTGCTCGCTTCATGGATCGCAATGAGCTCTGCATGGTTGGAAGATGTAGCAGTAGTGGTTTGTTTTACCGATCTCCAGGAGATAGCAGTACCTCCGTAGGTAAAGACAAAACCAGTCTGTGATTTTGTCGTATGCGGATCTGAAAGATAGCCTGCATCGGCATAACCAAGTAACTGGGAGGAGGCACCTCTCTGGTAGTAAAGTCCAAGGTCTACGGAACCCTGGAGGTATCGCAGAAGATGCTTTACTCCATTCCAGTGGCGCTTTGTAGGCGCTGCACTGTGTCTGGCTAGGAGATTGACTGCAAATGCTATATCGGGACGCGTGCAATTAGCCAGATAGAGAAGTGCACCAATGGCACTTAGGTAGGGTACTTCTGGACCCAGTATCTCATCCCCCTCTTCCAGAGGCCGGAAGGGGTCCTTTTGTACGTCTAATGATCTCACGACCATAGGGGTACATAAAGGATGACATTTATCCATTTGGAACCTATTTAAAAGCTTCCTGGTATAATTGGATTGATGTAGAAGGATTCCACCACGTAGGTGTTCAATCTGCAAGCTAAGGCAATACTTCGTTCTGCCTATGTCTTTCATTTCAAAAGTGTGCTTTAGCCTTGCAGATATCTCATTAATCTCTGCTGGAGAGCCTATGAGATTTAAGTCATCAACGTAAACTGCTATGATGACGAATCCTTTTCCCGTTCTTTTGATAAAGATGCACGGGCAGACTTCGTTATTAGTGAATCCTTGCTGTGCAAGGAAATCACTTAGTCTGTTATACCACATTTTGCCTGACTGTTTTAGTCCATACAAGGATCTATGTAGTCTAACAGAGAATACGTCCCAAGGTATCTCTTTCATCTCTGTGGGTAAGTTAAACCCATCTGGCAGTTTCATATAGATCTTTTTATCTAAATCGCCATAAAGATATGCAGTCACAACGTCCATGAGCTGCATTTCTAGGCTTGCCAGAGATGATAGGCTTATTAAGAATCTGAATGTATTAGCGTCCATTACCGGGGAGTATGTTTCTTCATAATCGATACCCGGTCTTTGGGAAAAACCCTTTGCTACAAGACGCGCCTTGTAGCGGACGATCAGATTTTCTTCATTTCTTTTTCTAATGAAAACCCACTTATATCCCACAGGTCTAACTCCTACTGGTGTTTGGACTACAGGTCCAAAAACTTTGCGTTTCGAGAGTGAGTCCAGCTCTACTCTTATCGCCTCGTCCCACTTTGGCCAATCATCTCTGCGTTTACAATCCGCTAGAGAAAGTGGTTCGACGTCATCGTCGTATTCAGCGACGTGAACAGCAATAGTGAACGCAAAATCGTCGTCGACGACTGTGCTATGTCGGTCCAGTACCTCCCCAGTACGTACAAAGTTTAATGATGTTTCTCCTAATGTTTCCTCTGCGGGGGAAATTAGGAGGGGAGAGGTAGCTGTCCTGAGCTCAGTATCTTGTGGAGGGATAATCTTATTTTCACCAGGAATCTTCCTCTTTCAAGGAACTTTATCTTTTGAACCTGGTGGCCGTCCTCTTTTCAATTGAGGTACAGCCATTTCTGCTGCGGGTGGATTGCATCCATTTATAGGGATGTCAATCCTAGCTGGAGTGTTAGCAACAGGGACGTGTGAACGGACAATCTTCTGGCTGTCCGTGAATTTATCCGGCAATTGGTGTACTGTATTCTGGATGTGAAGGATCTTCAGGATCTCATCTTCACACAGATTTGTACGCAGATCATAAAAGGACAAAGACTTATTTTCCCAATTAATGGTATCCGAAGCTTCAGGCTTCTTGGAATGTTTGCCCAACTTTGGAAAAGTTTTCTCATCGAATTCACAATCAACAAGACGTGCCTTAAATGCGTCCCCCATTAAAGGTTCTAGGTATCTAATAATCGAGGGTGAATCAAATCCAATATAGATTACTAGACGACGTTGAGGACCCATTTTGGTCCTCTGAGGTGGTGCTATTGGAACATAGACCGCACAACCAAATATTCTCAAATGAGATATATCTGGAGTTGAGCCGTATGCTAGTTGCATCGGGGATAATGTATTGCCTCCAGAGGGGTGTATCCTGATAAGAGATGCGGCATGCAGAATAACATGCCCCCAAGCATCCACCGGTAATTGGGATTGCATAAGCAATGGACGTGCAATCCATTGGAGTCTCTTTATAAGAGACTCTGCTAATCCATTCTGGGTGTGAACATGAGCTACTGGATGTTCAACTTCTATACCCGTTGCCTGGCAATAGTCTTCGAAGACTTGAGATGTGAATTCGCCCGCATTATCAAGACGTAGTTTCTTGATATGGTTATCGGGGAAATGAGCACGTAACCTAATTATTTGTGCCAACAGCTTTGGAAAAGCTAGATTACGGGTGGACAAGAGGCACACATAAGACCATTTTGTGGATGCATCTATTAGTACCATGAAGTACCGAAATGGGCCACTTACGGGGTGAATAGGCCCGCAAATGTCACCATGTATCCTCTCAAGGAAGCCAGGAGACTCTAAACCCACTTTTAGGGGCGATGGTCTCGTTATTAGTTTCCCCTTGAAACAAGGGGGACAAGGAAATTCACCTTTCTAAAGAATCTTCTGGTTCTTCAAATCATGTCCGCGGGATTCAGATAAGATGCGTCGCATCAGAATGGATCCAGGGTGACCAAGTCTGTTATGCCATAGTTGAAATGGTGGCATTGGCTGGCACGTCTGGTGCTCAGTCATATTGGCTTCAACTGGTTGAATGTATGTTTGATAGAGACCCGACGGGAGTCCCTTAAATATTTCGCAGATGGTCTTCTGGCTATCTTTACGAAGAGTGACATACATGTATTCAACCTTATTTTCATCTCTAGTTTCTAAGTGATATCCGTTTAAACGGATGTCCTTGAAGCTTATGAGATTTCTATTTGATCTTGGAGAAAATAGTGCATTATTGATTTTTAGTCTTGTGTTATTTGGGAGCAATAATATTGCATCACCAGATCCTTCGATTATTTTGGACAGTCCTGAAATTGTAATGACAGGACCGTCATATTTACTTATGCTATTGAAATAGCATTCATCGCGAAGGATAGTGTGCGTCGAGGCACTGTCCACTAGGCACTCATACATCATTTATATAAGCAAAAAACGATAATTTATTGATGGAAATGTAAAATGCATACATTCAAAATAAAAGATCGTCTTTATTAAGCATACTAGAGATGAAGCTACAATTTATTCTTTGAAAAGCATAGATAAAGATAAGGCTCAATCGAGGAGGTCGTCATTTTTGAAATCCTTGGAAGTGAACTTCGTCGGATTTTCCACATTTGCCATGTTTGTTTCAGGCGGATGCTTCTAGCTCGCCTGATACAGTTCCTGGAAGTGGCGAGGTGTGCGACAGTTTCTGGACCAATGTCCAGTCATGCCACAACGATGACATTTGTCCTCCCATGTCTTCTTTGGATTTGACACTGTATCAGTGTTCTTACGTTTCCAAGTGAAGTTTTTCTTCCCTTTGTTATTCTTGTTTTGGGGAGGAGCATTGGCTGGTTTCATAGGGGCATTTCCTTTGTTCTTTCTGCCCCTCTTCTTGTTCTTCCACTTCGGGGGGTGAACACTGTGGGCTTCGGGAATAGGAGCTGAGCCTGCCAGGTGCTGGTTATGAGTGGCCAGTAAAAGGTCTCTATTCTGCTCTGCCCTCAGGAGGCAAGAGAGCAGGTCAGAGAACTTCGTGAAATTGTGTTCACGATACTGCTGCATGAGGATAGCATCTTTCTCGTGAAAACGAGGTAAATGTCTTTTCCAACATGCGGTGCTCCGAGACTTCTTCACCACACAACTTCAGGCGTGAGGTGATGTTGTGAAGTGATGAGTTGTACTCAGCAACGGACTTGTAGTCCTGAAGTCGGAGGTTCTCCCACTCATAGCTGGCACGCGGGAGTTTGACATCAATTTGATGTCTGTAGCGTGCCTCTAACGCTGTCCATAATTCCAGAGGGTCCTCTACCGTCAAGTATTCGGCCTTCAGGGTCCGATCTATGTGTCGTCTGATATAGATAATGGCTTTCGCCTTATCCATGTCAGAGACAGTGGTAGAGGAACTGCCAGCTGAAGGGGCCGTTTCTGGGGCTTTGCTAGCATATGCATCGGATGCTGCGGGAGCCGATGATTGGGCCACTGCGGGGGCCAGGATGGAGTGCAGGAGCGCCATGGAGCGCAAGTGGAACTTCAGGTCCACTCGCCAGCTCAAGTAATTCTTGCCAGCTGCATCGAGCACCTCGAAATCGACACTTGCCAATTTAGCCATTTTATCTATGCAATTTAAAGATAAGCATGAATTAAAATATATTCAACAATCCATGCATAAAGAAATTAATAAGTAAAATGCGGGGATCGGCCAGATACCCAAAATAATGCACAGTCCAAAGTCCGATTACAGTCCAAAGAAAAGAGAATGAAAAATACAACTTTGGAAACCCCGGGTGGGTCCCTATTTCTGCATCCGTCTTCTTATGCTTTTGCACCGAGCCTTGGCTATTTATACAATTTCCTCACTTACAAATTCTCTCAAAAAATAAAAAGTGCTGGAAATGTAAATAGGTATGCAATGGTCGATCCCGAAAAACACATTTTTACTTATTTTAAACATCCACGCAGTTTATATGCTACAGGCATAAATTAAACAACCACGCATATATCTCAAGCACAAAAATATGGAAAGAGTAAACTAGAAAATATAATTATCTCGAAGACCACGTGGAAACGTCATACACCATTAGGTTAGTTAACTAACAGCAGAGCGGTCTCAGGATCTCTGAGATGATTATATTTTTTTTAAAAAAATTCTAGTAAACCATACATAATAATTTGCAAGAGAGATGTTTAAATAAATAGAGGAACATATAAATGTAATTATTGATTTTACAAAGTTTTTCTCATAAATTTCAATTTGCAAATTTAATTCTTCTTTAAAATTATGAAGAAGCCGAATTTGTGTAGAATTTTGTGGCTTCGGGCCAAAAATTATTTTTGGTATAAGCGTTTGTGGCCCGTTCCGCAGTTCTGCAAAGTTGTTTGCCGCAATTATTATGGCTTCAGGCCAAAAATAAGCTATTAGCCTCGGCCTCGGGCCTCGGGCTCGGCCTCGGGCTCGGCCTCGGGCCGCCCCCTGCAGCGGGGGGCGGCGGCGCGGAAGGCCCCCCAGCTGCAGGGGGATCGGCCTCGGGCTGCCCCCTGCAGCGGGGGGCGGCGACGCGGAAAGGCCCCCCAGCTGCAGGGGGGATCGGCCTCGGGCCGCCCCCTGCAGCGGGGGGCGGCAGCGCGGAAGGCCCCCCCGCTGCAGGGGGGATCGGCCTCGGGCCGCCCCCTGCAGCGGGGGGCGGCGGCGTGGGAAGGCCCCCTCCTCCGTCAGGGGGGAGGGGAGGATTTCATTTCGGTTCTTCTTCCCACCGAAGAATTTTAATGGCAAAAGGAAAAAAATTTCAGAGAAAAAAAACTTTGTAAAAGGGATAAATTTTTTTTTCCTTTTATTAGACTAAATTTTTTTACTTGTATATTAAAACAATGTAAAAATTATTTAGTCTAATTTTATCTACAGGAGTATAGGGTTTTACCTCTAGATCAATGATCTAGGGAAGAACGCGACGATGATCCGTAGAAATAAAAATCCAAGCTCCCGAACGCTTTGAGGATGCCGCAACGCTCCAACGAACCGCCGCAGCAACGTTAGATTCCTTGCGCGTAGGGATGAATTTAGATGAAGATTTTTGCTCAAGAATGGAGAACACGTGCTGATAACGTGTTGGATGAAAATAAACTCAAGAGAGAGAGAGAGAGAGAGATCATTTCATTGCTAAGAATGAGTAACCATCGCTAAGAGCCATGGTGCTCTATTTATTTATCTCATAGTGGGGAGGCCAAAAGCCTCTAGTAGACCAAGGGTCCCCATTACTCTAAGTAATGGGGGACCTAATGAATGGGTAATGAAGGAGGGGAGGCAAAAGGCCTCCCTCATTCATAACAGCGACCAATTTTTCACATCTTATAATTAGTTCCGTGTTTTTTAATTCTAGTTTACAAACTATCTTATTTTTTCCCAATGTTTTTGAGGATCTACAATAAATGCTGGACTTCTATGAGGACTAATTGATTTTCTGATTATGTTTAAAGTTGCTAATTCTGATATGTGTTTTTTAAATTCTTCTAAGTTTTCATTGGTGGTGACCAATTTTTTACATCTTATAATTAGTTCCGGGTTTTTTAATTCTAGTTTACAAACTATCTTATTTTTGTCCCACCCCGTGGTTCCTTAAGATGATGTTTTATTGTGGTTCCTTAAGATGATGTTTTTAAAGAAGATAAAAATGAAATTTCTTACTTCTATTAAGAAATATACATTTTTTCCCATAAAGGTCAACTCCCATGTGGGGGTATAATGGACTGCTATGACTGACTTCTAAGATCTTCAGTTTCTTACTTTTTTGAAATAGAAATCTAGATGATCAGATTTATTTCTAACTTAGCATTACAAACTATCTTATTTTTTTCCCAATGTTTTTGAGGATCTTCTCCTACAATATTACTTTGTAGAAGTCTATCTAAGATATTATCTTGCATGTTTCATTACAATAAATGCTGGACTTCTATGAGGGCTAATTGATTTTCTGATTATGTTTAAATTTTCTAATTCTGATATATGTTTTTTAAATTCTTCCAAGTTTTCATTGGTGGTGACTAATTTTTTACATCTTATAATTAGTTCCGGGTGTTTAAATTCTAGTTTACAAACTATCTTATTTTTTCCAATGTTTTTGGGATCTTCTCCTACAATATTACTTTGTGGGAAACCCGGAAAATAAACTTTTAAGTAAACATATCAGAAAATCAATTAGTCCTCATAAATATACATTGTAGAAGTCTATATATACACACGTATATATCAGAACACGATATATATATATATATATATATATATACTAGTCATAACCCGTGCCCGCGGGCACGGTTCATTTAGGATTTTTCCCAGGGAAATTTTTGTTCCCCAAAAAATTATTTTCATAGCCAAAATTTAAAAGAACAACAAATTAACGTAAAAATATTTAGCGGCACTGACACCTTCGGAGCGGAATAACAAATTCGGTGCAGGCGCCTTTGGCGCAGAACAACAAATTCGGAGCAGGCGCCTAAAGTGTGGAACAACAAATTCAGCGTGGAACAATATATTCGGTGCGGGCGCCTTCAGCAAATTCGGTGTAGAACAACAAATTCGACGCGGAATAAATTCGGTGCGAGCGCCATCGTCGTAGAACAACAAATGCGGCGTGGAACAATATATTCAGCGCGGGCGCCTTTAGTAAATTCGATGTAGAACAACAAATTCGGCACGGAATAAATTCGGTGCGAGCGCCATCGTCGAGGAACGAAAAATTTAGCGCACAAAATTTAGCACGAAAAATTTAGCGGATGCCTTTGGCCCGGAACAACAAATTCGGCGTAGAACAACAAATTCGGTGCGGGGCAGCGCAGAACAACAAATTCAATGTAAAACAATAAATTTGGTGCATGCACCTTCGACAATTCAGCGCAGAACAACAAATTCGACGCAGGCGCCTTCTGCGCGGAATAACAAATTAGCGTTAAAAAATTTCGCAGGCACCTTATGCGCGGTTTAATAAGAATTCAAAAATGAATTTAATAAGATGGGTTTAGTAAGAATTCAAAAACGAATTTTATACATAGACAATCTGTTGGGAAAATCGAGATTCCAAGCAAATATCTCTTCAAGATCCAAGCGCCATGTCAGCTGATGGGCATGAAGGGGAAATTAACGGTGCATGTACATAAAATAATATAACCCCCCCAACTAATTCGCATTGTATTCCCCCTCAAATGTAATATAGATGTAAAAGTTAAAAAATGAATTTTAAAATTGTTTGGGTTCTTTGAATGTTGATCTACACATGTGAATTATGTATGTGTGCATAGCAACTCTCCAATTAAAGCTACTACATAGCTTGTTTCTCTGCCCTGCAAGCAGCGGACGCTTGTTCTTTTTTATTTTCTAATGAACAGAAAATAATTGCAGAATTCCCATTTGTTTCTTCCCCCGTTCTCGAACCTCGCAAAAAGCAAACCATATGCTTTTATTTATAGTAATCACGGTCAAAACTCTAGGGCTTTATCCCCAAAGATCAGCGATATGCCATTAATGCTTGCCCTCGGCATTGACGGCGGGTTTTTGAAAACCGATTGTAATGTTGATGGATTTTGAATTTTGAAAACGGGAGTGACGGTTGGGTACCTGCGTCAGAGAATAAACAGTGCTGGCTCGGAGATTGATGGATGTTTTTGAATTTTCTTCTCCAAATGCAAAGTTTTCCCCCAAGTTTTTCCTCAAATTTTTCGCAAAACATCATCTCAACCGTTTATTACTCAAGATTAAATCTCAGACGTCCTTTTATCAACCCTTTTGTCTTAGTTGGCTTGTCCTAATTTCCCATAGAATTCAAAAAATGTTGTCAAATATAATATAGATATATACACGCGCGCACACACGTGCATGTCAGAAAATCAAATAAGATTAGATTGTATTTTGGAGCAACTATTCTATTTTCTGAGCAAAAACATTGGCATGGTTATTGGCTCTCTTTTATTACTTGTACTATGAATTCAAACTGCTGTTGGGGGAATGTTTTACTCTATTTTCTTCTATTTCCTCTAGCCAAACACACGATTTATCATGCTAAAGAGAAGGTGAAATTTGAAATTTGAAATTTAACTATAGGAGCTAATAAGTTGCAGCATAAAATTGCTAGTTAAAACTTTCAACACAATTTTTGATGCGGGATCAAGCATTTCTTCTTTCTGGTACACCTCGTTTTTACTTTAAAAAACATATAGTCGGTTAACTATTGACTTCTCCAGGAATAACACTGCATCATATCTCAAATCTGTTCTATAATCTCAAAAACAGACAATGATTAAAAAATAGCATTGTTTGTCTCTACTTACATTACCAAATAGTACTATGCTAGAAACATTATGCATAATCGTTATGCATAATTTATATCGGAAAAATGATTGTATACCGCAGATGCTGAGAAAATAAACAATAATGCCTAAAGAATTGAACACAAATGCTTGAATCTTTTACAAAACAATTAGTTTTCATTTCAGTCCATAATATTACAACATATATCACAAATTACAATACATCTGAAACCCAATCACATACACAATCATAATAAAAAGACTTTTAAAAAAAGAGAACCACCAACTACTAAAACAACGCTTCAATACAAAAAGGTAAGCTAAGGCAGATCCTAAGCCCGCACGCCTTGGATCCTCCTCGCGAAAATTGTCCTTGGGCATGATTGTCACCCTCTTCGCATTATTCAAGCATAGATTGGTGTCCTTAAATAGACAAACTAAGTAGGCTTCTGTCGCCTCTTAGAGGGCAGCCACCGATGACGATTGGAAGCAGAGAGCAATATACCAATAATTGCTTGTATTAAAATATATCAGTCATCTTCTAATTACCACATATTTAATGAAATATATACAATACTTGAACCAAGTTAAAAACGATATGAAAGTATACACATATAGCATCAAATGCAAATGCAACATTAATCTATTTAATTTCATTTGTGGACAAACAATAAGATCAACTGCTGGGCCATCCCCAAAACAAAAGAAATGCAAATCACACGAAATTTGATCCCAATAAATGCATATAAATGTTTATTTTTTTGTATTGTTATTTTAAACAAAAAATTGTTTACATGATATTTGCAGCATTCTGCTATGCCAAAAGCAGTCTTCTCGCCCTCGAAATTGGCTAGTAGACTATCACTTCAGCTAAGCAGCAGAGGCAGTAGGTTGATGAGCAGACTGAAGCAACGTCATAACTTCATAACCCCTATGAAGCATATCCCTTCTATCAAAAGAAAATAAAGGAAAGTGGAGCGTTTAAATTATGCAATAATTTATGATCAATATGTATCCAATCTTTGAACAGGAATAAAAATAAGTCCTCAAAAACAAACCTCTAAGCGCTGAAGCCACTTTTGTCGCCTCCAGAGCTCTTCAAAATATCAGGACGCAGTCCGTCCTCAAAATTCTGACGGGTCTGTTTGCAAATTTGAAGGAAAGTATTAGGATGTTTCCTTGCATATATGAAATACTGTTTTTTCAACATAAAAATGGGAACCATAAGGGTTCCTTTAAATTGACTCTAAAGAAATAGCATGAGGTTACATCATTATTAAGTCAATAGCATGTTTTTCATGAGCTGTTCTATTCATTGAGCCAAACCTAAGTTTGGAGGATGCCAAACCTTGAAGTGAATGTTGGTTGCTGTACTTTCCAAATGGATTACTCTTCAACTGATCTTCTTGATTTCTACCAAATCCTGAAAACGACACAAAGTGGAGAAACATTTTAAAAATGGGAAAGTCTTTGCAGATGTTTTATTTGGAAGACATCACAATATCAACATTTTGCAGATGTTTCATTTTTGCTCACTATTCTTGATAATCAAAAAGTGCTACCACATTTAAACAAAAGCTAAAAACTTTCTCTGTTGGTTTCTTGCATAATCGAACATGGAACTGGGAAGCTTTAATAACCTTAGCTTAATGACATGGTTCTCGACTTTCATGCCACATGATCACACCTAGTCTATTCTAGCTTTTCCCAATTCACACCATCTTTCTAGTAACATTGGAGAAATATTTCGTGCAAATGATTAAGGAGTTCCTATAACACAACAATTGCACCTTATATTGTCTTAGTTGATCTGTTTACTTGATCAATCTCTACACCTCTTTTTTTGAAGATTGAATGGATACATACATTGTGGTATCTCCTCCAATAGAACTTTCACAAATTACCAAAAAAGTGCCGAAACAAATGAAGCTGGGTCAGAAACAATATTAGAATGAGCAACAGATGTAAAGTCTACACATGAATATACCAATGTAGGTAGTAAATGGAAATGCATACAAAAAGCATTTATCCTAATCCAAAGCTATCATGTAATTAAATGCAATTCAGACACTAACTTTGCCTCTGGTTTCTTTTGCAGATAAGATATAAAATGGATAACTACACAGATATAAAATGGATAACTACACAGATTTTATTATATACATCATAATTTACAGATTATTAATGGTTTCCTGCATTTTGCTGATGCATGCATAAAAGAATGGACGTCATGTATATGAACATGATATCCATAAAAATGTCATTTATGAGACTTGAGCCTTTCATTTGGACCATCTTTCTTGTATATAATGTGAAAATAGCTTGTATGAAGCACCCTAGGTATTAAAACAAAGAAGTATGACTACCTTTTCGTCCAGTCCATGAATAAAGCTTTCAGTTGCGCTTAAGACTCTGCCAAAAGGAAGAGGGAACTCTTTGTTTCCCGACCTACATGTTGCAACATAAATATTAATCTAAGTTGCCCCAAACATTAAAAAGCAGCCCTAACAAAAGATTTATTAAGGCAGAAAATTACTTTTTGAAGTTCTTGAATGCAGCTGTGTCATCCAGTTCTCCTCGCATATCCAATGGGTATGGCTCTCCATTTAGCAACGCAAAGGGATTCATCTCAAGGAAAGTGAAATCCAGGTCTGAAACAGATGCATTACAAAGTAATATTAGTTGCAGATAAGCTATTAAATGGATAACTACAACTGAGCTCAGTACGCCATTATTCATTTTGCATTTGTTCATTTTGCAGATAAGATATAAAATGGATAACTACACAGATATAAAATGCAAAAAGGAACTTGCTTCCTTGTAACTTTCCAGCCATTGTTCTTGTCTTCTACTAAGAGTATGTAGAGTCTCGAGCAGCTAATGCATGGTCTATACAAACATTTCATCAAATAGGTGGTGAATGAGACTTGGAAACACAGAAATTGTAGAAATAAAGAACCCATGCAAAAAATTGTAGAGAGAAATAAAATTGTAGAGAGGAGTAAAATTGTAGAGAGAAATATAATTGGCCAATGCAAGTCAGTTCAAATTGTAGAGATAAATAGGGGATCTTCAGTTGCAAGTTGAACACATGGATTTACAGAACAAAAAATTCGATAACAATGTAGCATACATTTTGCAGTTGTTATCAAAAAGAAACAAAAAATTATAAACAATGTAGCATACTTTTTACAGTTATTATAAGCAAAGTTTATTATACACACGGGTGTTGTTTCTAAATCCATGTATAATAGATATCACTCAAACAGCTTGACCTAAAAACAATTGTATAGCAATCTCATAATCCATGGATTTTGAGCAATGCTATATGGATTATGTATAATCTCAACTACCGTCCTTAACAAAGTTTATTATTCACATGTGTTGTTTCTAAATCCATGGATTATGAGCAATGGTATACACAAACAGGTGTTTCAAAAAATGGCATGGGTTATACACAAACAGGATTTTTTCTCAGGTGCCTTTTTTAAATCAAAGTTCAATGCTACATGGATTTATCAAAAAATTGGCACAGGTTCAATGCCACATGGATTTTTTTATCAAATTGGCACGGGTTATCAATGCTACATGGATTTTTGCACGGGTCATGAGCAATACATACACAAACACAGTTAAATGCTAAACATAACACATGTTGCTAGCAATATGCATCTTTTTTTTTGCTTAGGTTGCTCGCAAAACCTGTGAAATATGGGTTTCAATTTTGCAAAACAAAACACAGTTAAACACATGGATTTATAGAACAAAACACAAAACACAGTTAAACACATTGGGATCTTCAGTTTCTTTTGCTCGCACCTTCTTTTGCTCACTCAGGAAGGTCCTTGCGCCTTGCGCCTTGCGCCTTGGGGAAGCTCATTGCGCCTTGCTGCTCTAGAACAAACTCCAATAATAAGGGATAAAATTTTTGGCATGGTTGAGAGCATCTAAATGGGCTCCATTTGGACCAGTCTTACACGCCCAAGACTCTTGTTGGGTCTCAAATTATTTATCGTGTATCTACATCCAGCTCGACCCGACCGAGCCCAAGATAAGTAAATGTTGCCATCAAAATGAGATATTTGGTGTGCTCCTTCAATAAGCTGACAACAACAAATGCCATCAAAAATGCACTTCATCAAACTTCACAAATTAAATCCACAATGCTCATATTCTCTACATCTTGAGCATGCTCTACAAATAGAACAAAAAATTACCAAAAAGGAGGGAAATAAATCCTAAATTAAGATACCAATCTGGTATTAAAAGAATTTCTTTTCCATCTCGATAGTTTCAAGAGAAAATACATCACTTCTGATGGTTCGTGTCCTTTGGGATTGAAGATACAACAATCGAATGGCCATGCCCTCTATTTTGTAGTACCTAAGCAAGTATCAGAACAAACCACAATAGTTCATCAGTGTTAGTATTATCAAATATGTAGTAAAAGAAAAAATTAAAAATATTTGAACAAAAAAACAAATTATAAGTTAATTACTACTTGAAAGACATATTCATTTGTTCGATCATCTCCATCCTATATTTCTTAGTTGTCTATGATTCACCATTTCTCTTCTTTTAAATTCTTTGTCATCATCAAGTATGAGTCCAAGCCCCACAGCATCCAGTGTGTGAGTGTATGTTTCTTTGCTGATGTTAGCCCGGGACTCAGGACTGAGGAGGAAGACATTAACAGGACTCAAATCATTGATCAACAAAATAATAGCTTGAGGTGGAAATGATTTGGGAAAGGAAAAAAAATTGATTCGTTGGACCCATATTTAAACCTTAACGGTGCTATGTATCATTATCTTACAAAATAGGAATAACAAACTAAAATTTATTGAAAATTGCTATGGAGATAATTTATTGAGGAAGATCTTTTTTGATTAACAAACTAAATACTATTGATGTTATTCAAAGAAAGTGAGTTCAATATGTGAATTGTTGTGTCCTATGTGACTGTGAAGAAGAAACTCATGCCCACATTTGCATGCATTGTTGATTTATTATGAGCATATGGATGACATCAAGGCATAATCTTCAAATCAAATCAAATGAGTTAAGCAAGAAAACTGTCAAATTTTTCTTGCGAACTGTCAACATTTTGGGATATGATCTGGACTTAAAAAAGCAAGAAAACTGTCACATTTTGGGATATATCCTGTGGAATGCGAGGTTACGATTCAAAAAAAGTGAAACATGTGGTGGAAACGTGAGATCCTATGGAATGCGAGGTTACGATTCAAAAAAAGTGAAACATGAGGTGTAAAAGTGAGATGCGTCAACAAAAGTGATTTCAAGAAAATGCTAGAAAACTGTCAAATTTTTCCCACGGTCCAAGTACTCATCCACCTCCTCGCCAAACAGAAATTTGATGCAATGTTTGTGCCAATCTGAAAAAGTTTGGTGCCAATCTAAAATTTGAAATTTGGTGCCTTGGATGGTATCAATACAATGGATTAATCTAATATGACTATCAGTTTGGTGCCAATCTAAAAAAGTTTTCCCAAAATATAAACAATAACATCAAAGTTAACAACTTTCGGGTTTTATTTGCCCATCACTCAATTTGAGGAGGGAAAATTCAAGCAATCAAGAACAAAAGAGAAGCTGGAAAAAAAATGTTACCTTGGATAACATTGCTGGAAGAAATACCCAATGGATATCAATGGGCTACTACATACTCCACATCCAACATGACTTCGGGTAACTTCATAAAGATGTCATTCCTTTCAATGCAACTGAATTTCCTACACTTGAAGGGATGACAAATCATCTACACAAAGCCAGGTTGCCATAGACAGCTTGTAAGGCAATCTTATTTCTTAAATTATTGAGCAGGAAAGAGTGCAAAAGGGCAGATCAGGTCAATTACACTTCAAATCTAATACCACAGCATCAAATTTATCTCCACATGCTCAATTTTTTAGAAAAACCAAGTGTATAAATGGGATGAAAACTGCAATTGAACAAAATGACAACTTTTAGTACCGAATTCAGATAACTGAAGTACCTGAACCTATCAGATCAGGATCCCTCCTCAAATGATATTGCATATCTCATGAATTAGCAAAGAAGAGGCATATATGGTTAGCAAAGAAGAGGCATATATTGCATATCTCATGAATTAGCAAAGAAGAGGCATATTGCATATCTCATGATTGTCCTCTTCATTTGAATTCAAGTCTACCAAACACACCACCCAACAAAATCTTAAAAATTCCTTGAATAATCTTTGGAAATGTAACATTTATAAAGCATTAGAGTAATCAATCACTTTCTCTGCATAGACCTTCAAGTTTTTCTTTACACAATTCAGAATCCAAATTGTCTAGCATTAGAAACAATAGAATGATCGAGAAACATCAGAAATAATTCAATCATGCGGCTTTATCCCAAACCCCCATCATTTCAATTTTTTGCAACACAATCCCAAATATGATTTAGCCACAGATCAGAAAGTAATGAGACTTTTAGCCACACTTAAATATGATTTACAAAAGAACATTTGAATGTAGAGTTGCTATAATGATGCACATGAATCATGTATTTCACTACTTTCTGTATTTATTGTACGCATACATTTTTTATTATCAAGCACTCGAGCTATTGTCCATTTCACATTGTCAAGTTGCTATAATGATGCTCATGAATCGTGATCCATTTAAACCCATCTTCTACTTCCTTGCTCTTCATAATAAATGCAAACCATGCACCATTTGATCGTCCAAATACTGAATGAGTAAGCATGAACACACAAACTTCTTAAAATAAAATTACTTCAAAGCCAAAGATGTGATCCTACAAATACTCATTTCTCTCTTTTTTGATCTTATGTTAGCACTCCAAATAAGAATCAATAGAATCATTTGCTCCATCATGATTGATTTGTAATTGTATCAAGACAGACATCTATTGACTTGCACTTTCCTAATTACATCTTCATATCAAGTGGAAGTTCTCCTCGTAACTTCTTCACTAATCAACACATGAAACACTTCTTGACAAACAAATGCTTTATTTATTGGGGGAACCACAAAAAGACAGAGAGAATGCAAAGGTTGTTTTTTGGTTGAAAGAGTATTCAAGGCAAAAACTCTAAGAGGAAAGAAATTGGGAAGCTTTCCAGAGCAAGTTCTAACTCACTGCAACAACTAAATATTCAGATCAAAATTAACTTGTTAGCATCTGTCTACCGTCTCACAACTTGAAATATTGTAACTAATTAATTAATGCAGATTTTTATTTTTGATTTTCATATAAATTTTACAGTGGAAACAATCAGACTTATTCCATGCAGGTAAATTTCACATAGAAGGCAATAAGATGAAATGAATTTTAATCTGAATATTTTTACATGAATAAAAGACCTCTATGTAATTTTCATAGATGGCAAACATAGCATGTATGTTGTTTCAGAGTGTTTTCTCACTACAGAAGCGTTGACCGTGGACTGCCCGGTCAACGTGGTCAAGGGGCCGATTTGGGTCCCTTGGGTTCGTCGAGCACTTGTAGACACGACGCGAATCAGAGATGCAGTCGACGGAGAGCACGTCAGCCGGGCCGGGTCTGGATCCTCGGCCTCAGAGGGGGCTGAGGGGAAGCCTCGACCCGGTGTGAGGTGCTTGGCCTCGGACGGTCGGGCGACGAGGGGTAGCCTCGGTCGCCTTGGCTTGGCGTGCGTCCGACGTGGAGCGGAGGGGAAGCCTCGGATCGGATGGGCGCGCTCGGCCTCGGTCGTCGGATGATGAGGGGTAGCCTCGATCGCCTCGATTGATGCGCGACCGACCTGGAGCCGAGGGGAAACCTCGGCACTTGGATCTTACGTCTTCCTGAACAGACGAGAACACTCGTCAGGGGGGCCGGACCTTGGTTCCGGCCAAATCCCCTCTGATGCCAAAGTCAACTGACGATCTGAAAGAGGAGGCTCGGCGGGGACGGTTCGACTCGAGACGAGATCGGAACGACGTCCTCCGGCGCGAGCGGGGGAAAGGAGAGGGAGTGGGGGAACCAGGTCGTTGAGGAGTACCTTAGGTTTTGTTACCTGACATGCGGTCCTTTGTCCAGTCATCCTTCTAGCCCTTTTATAGGCCTCTCGTCGCGATCACCCATGACCTACGCCCCTCATCCGCCCCCAATCGTGCCCCCTCAATCCGCCTCCCCATCGCCGCTCCCTGCGCCATGCCAGCACCTCCCCATAATGGCCATTTAAGTGGCAGCGGGCCTTGGGGAACGGTTATAGCTGGAGTGGGCGAGTGACTCACGCGTTTTCAGGGTCGGGTCGGATCGACGTTCGGGGGCCCTCTAGGGGGCTTTGTCGGGCGGGCCCGATCTCGTAGATGGGCTTCTGATCGGTAGTCGGGTTTCTGGGCTCGTGTCTATCGGGCTTCGGCCAAATAGGCGTAACAATTGCCCCCATTGGTCAGGTCGATCGGCCTCGGCCGGTTCGGCTCGGTCGATGTGACTTCCGCCGATTTCGAAAGGCTCATCAGTCGAAGCTGATTCATTAATTGGGCGTCATCATGAGTCGGTCCGTTCGATACTTTTAAGACGCGGGTTCTGAAGCGCCGTCGGTCCCCTGATGTTTCCACGTGTTACTACGGGTTTATCCCCATCGTTCGAGGGGTCATCTTTGGTAGAGAAGCTGGGTGGGTTGTGAGCCGCCATCCCATCATCCTCTTCTTTGTGTTGATCTTGATCCTGCCCGAGCTCTGCCCCATGTCGTCTTCCTCTGCCACTGGTTCGGGTCGGCCGGAGCGTGACGCCACTCCTAACCTGATGGGTAGTCCTCCTTCGGCGATTCGTCGGCACGGGGGCGAACTTTCAGGGGTGCCTCCAGAGGTCTTAGCGTGGCCTTCGTCGGTCTGTGCCACCACCATCGGGAGTATGCGCTCCGTGATCACTCCTTATTTTACACTTTTTTCCCGCATGTTTGCATGCCATTTAGATCGCCCAAATCATGTTTTTCACGATATATCGACGATATTGCGATGCTTTTCACGATTTATTGTTTTTGTCGCATTTCAGGTGATTTGGAGTGATTTGGAGTGATTTGGAGTGATCTCGAGATGCGCTTACTCCAGAGGGTCACCGACGACCTCCCCGAGGGGTATTTTGCTGTTGGAGAGGAGCGGAAGAAGAAAGAACGTCGCAGGAGCGACGAGGAGGCCAAAACAAGCTGTTTGGGCATTTTTGGTGTCTCACCCGGCTGAGTGAAGGAGTCACTCGGCCGACCAGCGAGACACCGCTCGGCCGACCAGATCGGATACGTTTCATACGTGCACTCGGCCGAGCAACGGAGACCACATCGGCCGAGTGACGAGATCCCGTCCGCCCGAGTGGAGCCCAGACGAAGCCATTCAAAAATCGCCAACTTACTGTTTTTCAGCTGCCTGAGCTTCAGAAGACCCACTCGGCCGAGTGGATAATCCCGACCGCCCGAGTACCAAGAAGCCATCGGCCGAGTGAAGACAACTCACTCGGTGGAGCCGCCCCCGAAGTGAAGACCCCTGAAGATCAAGACTTACTGGAAATTTACAGGGTTTCTCACTCGGTCGAGCGACTTTTGTCACTCGGCCGAGTGCGACGCGCTGCCTGTAGCGAAAATTGCGGATTTCAGGCTGCGCAGGGGTATTTTGGTCACAGTTTTTGGACGATTTTGGGGGGTATTTAACCCCTGTTTTTACCCTAGTTTAGAGGGCTTTTTCTCTTAGATTTTTTGCAGCTTTTTAGATTAACTTTTAGCTTTATTCTTGTGATTGGAGAGGAGACAAAAGTTGATTTTTGTTGGGTTATTTGAATAACTCAATTGGTTTGTCTCTCTCTTCTCTAAAAATTCTATTTTTATTTCTTATCTCAATATTGTGATGAATTCTCTTGTTTATTTCATTGATTATTTTTGTGTTTGCACTATGAATTGTGAGTAGTCTCCACGTCTTGGGGCGTGGGGATGAACCCTACAAGCCCAATTTCATATTTGTGATGGATTGGTAGAAATTTTGCTAGAATTGTTATTAGGGATTAGTTTGGGAGCGATTTACTACGGATAGCTAGGAGTTCATACCGATTGGGATTTGCAAGAGATTGGATACCAATTCGATAGGAAACCCTAGAAATCTGAATTGGGTTGGAATCGAATTTCCGTAGTATCGGTTTGCAAGAGATTGGACCGATACTAGGGTTCCCGGTTGCAATTCCGTGCCGATACCCGTTTGCAAGAGATTGGACGGGTAGGAACTATCCCAACCTAGGTCGTGGGCCGAGTTTGCAAGAGATTGGGCTCGGTGCGCGATTGAACGATGATGATTGATCCTAATGCTAGCTTCCCTAGGCTAGGGTTTGCAAGAGATTGGACCCGAACCTAGGATAGCTATAGACCGGCAACAGCGCGAGAGCGTGAGCTTGGTTCTACATTCAGTTGCAACTAGTTCATCCAAAATCTTATTCTAGCAATTTTGATACCAATGAACCACATTGACGAGATACGGTGAGTAGCGGGAATTCCCCATTCCCTAGACGTTCTTTATTTGATTTGATATTTCCGTACTTTGTCTGACGATTGTGACAGGATCGCTAAAGGCAAATCTCTCTCTTCTTAAATAGCCAGGTTGATTAGAACAAGCACTGTCATTCGTCCTCCCTGTGTTCGATAACCCGCTCGTTGCTATACCGTGCGCTTGCGGTAAAACTACAACCGTTCTTTGGGTTACATTCCGGAGCGATCAAGTTTTTGGCACCGTTGCCGGGGAGGCGATTGCGTTTGATCTTACCACCCTAGCTATTTCTTTTTTTTTTATTATTATTATTTTATTTCTCTATTTTTACCTAACCCTTCCACGGTACTAATCATTTCTTTGAAACTCTGTTTTCTCATTGCATGTACACGAGATCTACGGCGGACCCTGAAGCTATATTATTTGATCCCGAGATCGAACGTACCGCGCGGAGAATTAGAGCGGAGAGGAGACAAGATCGGGAAGGGAGGTTTATGACCAACACGGAAACTGCGGACCAATTAGCGGCAAGAATGGCGAGGATAATTTCTATTCGAGATAGGCTTCGGCCTAAGACCTCTTCTACGACCTCATCCATTGCCATGCCGGAGTTGGCGGCTGACAAGAACTTTGAGCTGAAGACTGGACTAGTGGTTCTGATGCAGCAGGATCCATTTCATGGGAATGCCCATGAAAATCCCCACAACCACATCCAATTATTCTTGTCGAAGCGCGCCACATTTCAGATGCCGGGGGTCTCCATCGATGCCATCAGACTGCGTCTCTTCCCTTTCACGCTAAAAGACAAGGCACTCTATTGGTTGAGGACGCAAGCTGATGGAGTCTTTACCACTTGGGATGAGTTGGCGAGTGCATTCATTGATAAGTTCTATCCGCCCTCCAAGACGGTGAAGATTCGGAGCGCTCTTATTTCCTTCAATCAAGGACCCCAAGAGACGCTCTATGAGGCTTGGGAGCGTTTTAAAGATCTGCAGCATCAATGCCCGTACCATAGCATTGAAGATTGGGAGCTAGTTCATAGCTTCTACAACGGTCTCCAACCGGGGACCAAACAAATTATTGATGCCGCGACGAATGGTGCTATCTTATCAAAGACTCCCGAAGAAGCTACGGCCCTAATTGAGGAGATGGCCTCAAACAATCAACAATGGGGCGATGAGCGAGGACACTCTACGTCCTCCTTGAAGCCAACTAGTATCTATGAGGCGAAGGCCGTAGCGGAACTCACAAGCAAGTTTAATTCTCTCCATAAGGTAGTGGAGAGACTGGAGAAGTTTATCACGGAGCCCCAAGGAACCCCTTCCACCTCCGCGCCGTCGAACCAAATGTGTGATTGGCAAGACCAATCTCAAGCCATGTATTCGAGAGGAGAGCAAGGAGAAGGATCCTTGGAGCAAGTACAATATGTTGCGGGGAACCAAGGGTATTGGGCCAATCCGGCCACAAGAAATCATCCCGGATTCTCTTACGCCAACAATGAAGGAGCTTTGAACCCGCCCCAACAACCACCTCAACAAGCTCGACCACCACCACCCCAACAACAACACTATCCGCCGAATGGGCCTCCACAACAAAATTTCCAACCAAAGCAACAAGTTCCACCTTATAGGCCGCCCGGATACAATCAAGGGTGGAGAAATCAAAATCAAAACCCTCCACAAGCTCAACAACAATCCGACTTCGAAGCTAGAGTGGAGGCGTTTATGGTCGAGCAAAAGAAGGTCAATGCTACCTTGAAGGCGGGCCAAGACTCCCTTACAACCGTTGTGGCCCAAATATCGGAACAATTGGCGTTGCTCAATCGGAACACTCAACATTTACCGGCGAAACCCGAGCAAAACCCACGGGGCAACACCGGCCACATCAATGCCGTAGTTGCCGTCACTACTAGAGGCGGGAAGGACACCACCCCCGCCATGATTCCTACCAAGGAGCCCGTGGAGGAAAGTTTGGAGCCAATTGAACCGGTAGTTGAAGTTGAGAAGGAGAAAGAGCCGCAAGAGAAGGAGAAATCTAGAGCGGAGCAATTGATTGAGGAGAGGCGCTTCATGCCACCGGTCCCATTCCCCCAAAGGCTTGCTAGAGCGAAAATGGAGAAAAGGCTAGCGAAGTTTCTCGAGTATCTGAGAGGAGTTAGCCTCAACATTCCCTTCCTCGACGCCATCGTGGAAATCCCCACATATGCTAAATTTTTAAAGGATTTGATTTCGGGGAGAAAGAGGAAGGAAAAGATCATGCTAGCCAAGGAGGGCTCTTGGTTCACCAAGAGAGAGAAGGAGCCGACCAAATTCAAAGATCCGGGGAGTTTTCGAATTCCTTGCACCTTGGGCGGCGTCCCTCTACAAAAGGTGTTGGTGGATTTAGGGGCTAGTGTAAGCCTCATGCCACTCTCCATGTTTCTAAGGCTAAACACCGGGACGAAGTTGAAACCTACCGACATGCAGATACAATTGGCCGACGGGCGAATAACAAGGCCGGTATGGATCGCCGAAGACATCCCGCTACAAGTCCCGGGGGGAATATGCTTGCCATGTGACTTCGTGATCATGGACGTTAAGGAGGAGGGAGATACGTCATTGATACTTGGACGCCCGTTCCTCGCCACCGCCGGTGTCATTGTCGATGTGCAAGAAGGTACCCTAACTTTGAACGTCGGCAACATCGAGGTGGAGCTTCACATTCCTAAGGCTATGAAACACATGCCTTATCACGAGGAGCTTGACTACATGGACATCCTTGATGAGGTAATTGAAGAGGCAATCCCTCACTCAATCGGCGCTCTATTCGATGAAGATTTCGAGGAAGGCCCGGATTTAGGCCGAGATGAGAAGATGGATGATTCCCCCGACCTCTCCGCTGAAAATGATGAAGGCGACGCTGATGTCGCAAGGATTCGAGAGCTCTGCAAGCTCTCGAAATTGAAGTCTCCGAAGAAAGCTCCGCCGATACGGAAATCGGCATCACCGGTGAAGCCGAGGACCGGAGCAAATGCTAGCTTGGGGGAGCCACCTCCCCCACATGATTAGAGACGAGAGACCACCGAGGGAAAACACGCCGCCGCAACTTCCGAATCCAAGCGTTCTCCCCGGAAAGTTTGATGGGTGCATCTCATATGCACCAAACATCCCGCATTAATTGAAAATCATAGGGGGTCGAGCTCACGACCTTAAACGAGCGCTTGTCGGGAGGCAACCCGACGGTTATTGCTTTATTTTTACTTTTTATTTATTTTTGTTTTAGAAATTTTTAGTGTTTTGAGTCGTTCGCCCAAAAATTGTGTGATAACGGGTCCTATTTTTCTTGACAGGAGAGGAGATAGGTAAATCCATCATGAGGAGGATGAACGAGGTGATAAGGAGCGCCCCAGGAAGGTGCTCGATGCTTAGGAGGAAGATGAAATCGACTGGAGGAAGAAAGACGGAGTTTAGAGCCAAAACGAAGACAAACAGCAGAACACAAGGCTCACTCGGCCGAGTATACTAGTCACTCGGCCGAGTACACAAGTTCGTCCGACCGAGCCGCTCACTAACGAGGGAAGTCTGCTGTACCCAACTCTATGTTTATTTTTCCGATTTCAGTACAATTGCCACTCGGCCGAGTATAGAAATTCACTCGGCCGAGTAGAACTGATACACTCCTAGGGCGAGTCTTGCTGAGTAGCTTGAGCCACTCGGCCGAATGGACTTACTCCACTCGGCCGAGTCATTAGCGGGGGAAAATTTCCCAAACATTTTCCGTTGAGTTCACTCGGCCGAGTGACCTAGTCACTCGGCCGAGTCGTAACTTTTTGCTGAATAAAGGGCCGAGGGGGGCGTGTTTTTCGAAACGAAATATCCGAATTCGCCCGACCCTTCGCATTCCCCTCGCCCGTTCCCCTCGCTCGCACCCCCACTCGCCCGACCGTCAACCATCGCGTCGCCGCTCGCCCAGCCACCGCCGGCCGAGCCCCGCCGCGCCTCGCCCGAGTCGCCGCCGGTGGCCACCACTCCGGCCACCTCCGGTAACCCCAATTTTCACCTTTTTCTCCTCGTTTGTGTGTTTTTCGAGGATCCATGTGCTTAACGTACCCCAAACCCAAATTAATTTCTATTTCTATCTATTATATCCCTAATGCCCCATACGTTTTGAATATTACTCGCTGATATCTCTATTTCATGCGCAGGTCATTTTTAGGAGCTTAGGGGAGCCCAGGGGAGCTTCTCAGGACTGATTTGGGCTGCGTGGAGGCGTCGTCTTCGCACACTTCCATTGCTTTGCACTCGCGGCGTGTCGTGGTACACTCTTTCCTTTACTTTACGCACGCCGCACTTTTTACGCTTTTCGGCACGCGCTCGGGGCCCATATGCCGCCCCGGACACGGCCGCGGTCGAAGAGAGCTTCCGCCAAGCGGAAGCGGTCGGATGATGCCGGCCCCTCCCACGAGTTGGAGGACTCTCCTCCGCCTTCTCCACCACACCCCATACACCCCGCACAGCCTGCAGGCCCCGTACACCCCGCGCAGCCTGCAGCGCCCGCACAGCCCGCACAGTCCGCACAGCCACCCCCTGCCGCTCCACAGCCACCACCTCCGGCTCCACTCGTCGGGCCGCTCGGGATTACGTTCTGAGACGACGCACACCGCGTCGCTTTCGAGCGTATTTCCCAACGCTCGATCGTACCCTCCAGGTTTGCACACCTTGCCGACCTAGGACGCCTGGGGGTACTAGAGGGGATGCTCACGTTGTATGACAACGTGGGCTGGCGAGATTTCTTTCAGGTGTCGGCGGACACGTTTATCCGCCCGACACTTGAGGTTCTTAGTTCGATCGCCCGGACCAACGAGGGATGCTCGTTTCGGTTCATGGACCGGGAGTGCCAGGTCACTCTCGGTATGATGAGAGCCATTTTCTCGTGGCCCGATGTCCCCGGGGCCGATCGAGGTTACGGCCCCACACATATCCCTCCACCCTCTTTCGACACCGGCGCCTTCTGGGCCCGGATTACGGGTCTCCACGCTGCCTTTGACCCTAGTAGGGCCAAGGCCTCGGCCATTGTCCATCCCTGCCTCCGTATAGCTCAGCGCCTTATGGCGACGACATTTTTGGCCAGATATGAGCCGGGCACGATGTCTACGCCAGAGCTCTACATGCTCTATGCGATGACACGGCCCAGAGCTCTATCTAGGGATGGCGATGAGCTGGTCCCCGCCGTCGTGATTGATGTCGCGGCTTGGTTTTTGGACCGCATCATTGTATCGGTGGGCGCTCGCTCACCGATATGCTGCGACGGCCTGATCACCTTGCTTGCCCTTATGACCGGCGAGGACTTCCCTGATGACCTGCGACGAGCACCGGGCCCCACTTCTCTGTCGATTGATGTTATGGCCCGGATGAAGATGCTTCGTCCGCACGGTGAGCGACACTGGGTCTGGCTGCACGGCCCTTACGGTGCCGATTACATGATTCTTCTGAGCCCAGCTCGAACTCAGATTGCACCGGTCCATGTGGACTGGCTCCCTGCGATGGATGTTCTCATCCCAGCCGCTTACGTGCTCGAGGCCGAGGAGGCCGAGCAGGCCCACGCTGCCCACGCTGCTCCGCAGACCCTGTTGCACCTGCCGAGCCTGCTGCCCCTGTTGACCCCGTGGCCCCTCAGCCGATCCCAATTATTTCCGCTGCTCCAGACACCTCTATCGGTGTCGGGAGTACCCTAGCTAAGCCCACCTCCACTACCTCCACACCTGCCACCACCACCACTGGCCCTCTGTCTACCGAGCCCGTTTCCTATGCCCCACCCGAGCGCCAGCCGACTATAGTAGAGTGCGGAGAGCCCTCTTTTGCCACCCCTACGGAGACCGTAGTCTCCGCCTCTGTCTCCACCGCTGCTGTATTTTCCGAGAGTGTCATGGCGTCTGTCCACACTTCTGTGCCACCGACCTCTCTGGCCGCCTCACTGCCACTTTTGTACTCTTCTTTCGATGCTGCTGCCCCCACTTCTCACCAGCCGGTGCCCTGGCCTCATACTGAGGCCAGGCCCACATTTGCGAGCGCAGCACCTTTCGTTCCCTTCCCTGCTGAGCCCATCACCTACACGACCCGAGTACGCCAGCCCCGACCTGCACAGCACAGACCGGTGCGTCCCTCTGCACCACCTCCCCCCGACACTGTACTTCAGAGCATACGTGCTCTTGAGGGGGAGGTGAGTGGCCTCAGAGGCGACCTTAGGACCCTGTCCTCCACCGTCTCCGCGATGGCTGGCCGCTTTGACCTGCTCCTGTAGATTCACTACTGCCTTACCCAGGTCCTGGAGCGTCTCCCCCGCGTACCCGTACCCACCCAGCAGGTTCCCACCCACACTCCCACACACACTCAGCCTGCTTCCACTCCCACACCCACCCCCGCTCAGCAGCCACTACCACCACCACCACCACCTCCGCCTCAGGACGGAGCTGGCGCAGCCCCACCTTCTTAGGCACTCTTGATGCCATCGCTTCTTTTTGCCGTTGTGCTGCCCGTCTCTGCTGGGTCCTGATGCACTTTTTTCCACCCCCCCTCCCCTCACTGTTTCTATGATACACATTTTCTATATATCTTCATATATCTTTTTGGGAGAGAGTGAGAGTTTTTGGTGCCACACCTGTATATCTGTATCACTCCTATATCTGCCTGCATCATGTCTGCATCATTTTTTTTCGTTTCATTATTTTTTCTTTTTTTTCCTTCCATCATGCATGCATCCTCACTTGCCCCTCCCATTACTTGTCTCTCGGTGTGCCACACTTTGCACATTGAGGACACTGTGCCATTTAGCTTGGGGGAGTGAGTTCTCACGTTCTTTTTCGATTTGCCACCTTTATTTTTAGTTTTTAACACCATTTTCCGCTTTTGCACTTATTTTCATCATTTTTCTTTTTATTTTACCATGCATCACGTTTTTCTTATTTTTCTGTGTGTCGCATTGTAAATAGTTCCATTTTCCCTTTATCTTTATTTCCTTTTTTTCTTTTTTTCATCTCATGCTAGAGATGACTTTTCTATGATGATGACGACGTGGAGTTAGCTTACTTTATATGCATGCTATATTTGTCATGTCTTAGACTTTATTTCTGATATCATATGCTATGACTTGCCTTGCATCTAGAGATAGTAACCCACACTTTTTCCACATGAAAATGGATGAAATTTTATTATTAGCTGAGTCGGAATATTCATATGTATGCTATCGCAGAAAACACACCAAGATTCACGCATTGAATGCTTATATCTGGAGTACCGATTTCTTTTCCTATATCACTTCTATATGCATGATTTGTACATTTCACTTCAGGATGATTGAATGATGTTAGCTATGATAAATCTGGATTAGTTAGCTTTTTTGTGATCGAAACTGAGTAGATTAGATTACCCTGCTGAAGTTGTCGTGCATGTCTTATAGAGTGAACCGAGAGATATATTTATTTCTTTCTCCACAAATCTTGAACATTATTTCTCTACTTTTAGAATCATTGGTGAATCTCCCCTTAGCGATTCTATTATATGGCATTTCCCCCGCTATTAATTCCTAGCTCCAAATTTCCCGAATTCAAAAAAAAAGAGAAAATATTCTTGTATATCGTTATCTCTCTTTGAGTTGGGATCGTTGTGTATATATGCTATACCAAAAAAAACAAAAAAAACAAAAAAAAGAAAAAAAAAGAGGAAAAATCCTCAATAAAAGATCCCATCTCACTTTCTTTCTTTCTTCTCTCTTTTCGTGTTCATTTTTATTACTTTTGGAGCTTTATAAAAATAGGGATGTGAATATTTTTTATGCCACCATGCTCATAGATAAGCTTGGGGGAGGGAATCCATTGATGTGTGAGAGAGTGACTACTTGACTTTGCACGACAACCTAGGCTAAGTAATACTCTATACTCGGTGTGATTATTTATTGCTTTACGAAATCCAGAAATCTAAGCCTAGCATTCATATCATGAAATCCACACTTTTCTATTCTCTCTATTCTATTGTGTGATACTCTTATACTCCTCATAGAAAGCATTCAATTGAAAAGTGTGAGATCTGCGATGTGTATACCGCTTTAAATGATTCAGACGATGTTAATTCTAAAATTATTCCGTTTTTCATGATTATATCGTTGTTCGTGGGTTTTCTATTTCTATTTGCACTATTATACTATGATATCAAAATAAAACTCTTTGACATGTATTTTTCATTCAGTGCATGCTATATGAGTAAGCGGAACTCACGTCCTGAGAAAATGATCTAGCAGCTTACCTCTTCGCTTCTTTCTTTCTTCTTTGTTTTTATTTCGTTTTTCATTCTTCTCCGCTTTTCATTTTTCATCTTTCGCCGTTTTCATTTTCCGAATCCACCGGGTTCGCCTTTTACTTATCTTCCTCGAGGACGAGTAAGAGGTAAGCTTGGGGGATTTTGATCACTCCTTATTTTACACTTTTTTCCCGCATGTTTGCATGCCATTTAGATCGCCCAAATCATGTTTTTCGTGATATATCGACGATATTGCGATGCTTTTCACGATTTGTTGTTTTTGTCGCATTTCAGGTGATTTGGAGCGATTTGGAGTGATCTCGAGATGCGCTTACTCCAGAGGGTCGCCGACGACCTCCCCGAGGGGTATTTTGTTGTTGGAGAGGAGCGGAAGAAGAAAGAACGTCGCAGGAGCGACGAGGAGGCCAAAACAAGCTGTTTGGGCATTTTTGGTGTCTCACTCGGCCGAGTGAAGGAGTCACTCGGCCGACCAGCGAGACACCGCTCGGCCGACCAGATCGGATACGTTTCATACGTGCACTCGGCCGAGCGACGGAGACCACATCGGCCGAGTGAGGAGATCCCGTCTGCCCGAGTGGAGCCCAGACGAAGCCATTCAAAAATCGCCAACTTACTGTTTTTCGGCTGCCTGAGCTTCAGAAGACCCACTCGGCCGAGTGGATAATCCCGACCGCCCGAGTACCAAGAAGCCATCGGCCGAGTGACGACAACTCACTCGGTGGAGCCGCCCCCGAAGTGAAGACCCCTGAAGATCAAGACTTACTGGAAATTTACAGGGTTTCTCACTCGGCCGAGCGACTTTTGTCACTCCGCCGAGTGCGACGCGCTGCCTGTAGCGAAAATTGCGGATTTCAGGCTGCGCAGGGGTATTTTGGTCACAGTTTTTGGACGATTTTGGGGGGTATTTAACCCCTGTTTTTACCCTAGTTTAGAGGGCTTTTTCTCTTAGATTTTTTGCAGCTTTTTAGATTAACTTTTAGCTTTATTCTTGTGATTGGAGAGGAGACAAAAGTTGATTTTTGTTGGGTTATTTGAATAACTCAATTGGTTTGTCTCTCTCTTCTCTAAAAATTCTATTTTTATTTCTTATCTCAATATTGTGATGAATTCTCTTGTTTATTTCATTGATTATTTTTGTGTTTGCACTATGAATTGTGAGTAGTCTCCACGTCTTGGGGCGTGGGGATGAACCCTACAAGCCCAATTTCATATTTGTGATGGATTGGTAGAAATTTTGCTAGAATTGTTATTAGGGATTAGTTTGGGAGCGATTTACTACGGATAGCTAGGAGTTCATACCGATTGGGCTTTGCAAGAGATTGGATCCCAATTCGATAGGAAACCCTAGAAATCCGAATTGGGTTGGAATCGAATTTCCGTAGTATCGGTTTGCAAGAGATTGGACCGATACTAGGGTTCCCGGTTGCAATTCCGTGCCGATACCCGTTTGCAAGAGATTGGACGGGTAGGAACTATCCCAACCTAGGTCGGGGGCCGAGTTTGCAAGAGATTGGGCTCGGTGCGCGATTGAACGATGATGATTGATCCTAATGCTAGCTTCCCTAGGCTAGGGTTTGCAAGAGATTGGACCCGAACCTAGGATAGCTATAGACCGGCAACAACGCGAGAGCGTGAGCTTGGTTCTACATTCAGTTGCAACTAGTTCATCCAAAATCTTATTCTAGCAATTTTGATACCAATGAACCACATTGACGAGATACGGTGAGTAGCGGGAATTCCCCATTCCCTAGACGTTCTTTATTTGATTTGATATTTCCGTACTTTGTCTGACGATTGTGACAGGATCGCCAAAGGCAAATCTCTCTCTTCTTAAATAGCCAGGTTGATTAGAACAAGCACGGTCATTCGTCCTCCCTGTGTTCGATAACCCGCTAGCTGCTATACCGTGCGCTTGCGGTAAAACTACAACCGTTCTTTGGGTTACATTCCGGAGCGATCACTCCGCCTACCTTCTTCTGCCTTACTCGGCTCGTGCTCCTGGGTCCGACAAGCGGATCTGCCTTCCCGGTCCCAACGAGGTTGGAGTGTACGAGAAGTGCTTCCGCTACGGGCTCCGTTTCCCGCTCCACCCCTTTATCATCGAGTTCCTTCAAGCCCACAACGTGGGCTTGTGCCAATTCTGCCCCAACGCCATCGGGCTCCTCGTCAGGTTCGTCGTCGTCTACATGCTGAGGGGAGTGGTGCCCTCCCTCCGTCTCTTCGCCCAGTTCTATCGCATGAGTCATCACCAGTCAGGGGCATGGATTTACATCAGCACCCGCCCGAGGATGAGCCTTGTGTTGGGGCTGCCGAGCTCCCTGAAGCGTTGGAAGGGGGAGTATGTATTCGTCGTGTTCCCGTCGAGTGTACCGTTCCCGATTCGTTGGGGAGCGGTCGGTGCGGTCATCCTTGATCTGGGTGACCCAACTGCCACCGAGCTGCAGACGGCGAAGGCTCTGCTGGCGATTCCTTCGAGGGAGCGAATGATCGACGTCCTCTTCAGCAACCATAACTTGCGCAAGACGGTGTGGCCCTTGGGTAAGCTCTCCGAACATTAGCCATTCGGGGTTGCTCGGGCTCTTCTCGGCCCCTTACTTCTTCTTTGGGTGCAGGTGGATTCCCTCTCGGTTCTTCTCCTGCCAGCCCTCATGTGCTGGCCCCAGATCCGGTCCCGCATAAGAGGGATCATGTGTTGGAGGTCTGGAAGAAGCAGCGGGACGTGACCTCGGCTGTTGGCTCCAAAAGGAAGAAGGGGCCATCTCCCTTTATCCCCTTGTTGGAGTCTTCCAAGAGGGTCCGCGAGGGGGTCGAGGAAGTTGACGTCCCGCCGTCCGCTGATCAGCACCGACCTGCCCCGTTGAGATTGCCTGGCCGTGGGTTGGCCCCTCGCCTCTCCCGAGCGGTTCTCTCCCTGATGCCTACGATCGGTATCTAGGCGCATTCTGCTCCGACCCGTGCGAGTTTCCTTCGTCAGGGGAAGGCCTTCTTCGTCCACGCTTCCCGGTGGGGGAGAAGGAGTCGGTGTTTCTCAGCCGCGGAGCTGTCGCACGAGCGGCCGAGAATAGTTTCCTCCCTCCTGATCAGGCCGCGCTGGATGGAGTCAGAGGCGACTGTTTGGCCACCTTCGTGATTCAGGCGGGCCAACAAGTATAGTGTCTCTGCTCGCTCTCCCTCTAGCTGCTTTCGCCGTCTTACCTTTGTCGCCTTGGTGCAGTTGTCCTCAGTGGGACTTTCGATGAGGCGCCAGTTTGCGGCGCTCCCTCAGGCCAAGTCCGACGCCGGGCGAGATCCTGATGTCCTCGGTGATGAGGGGGAGGTAGGTCAGTTAGATGAGGCGCGGGTCAAGTCCTTAGAGTCCCGCGTAACTGAGCTATCCTCCGCCCTCGAAGAGGCGGATCGTGAGAGAGCCTTGGCTTTGGTTGCAAAGTCAAAGGCCGAGGCGCGGGTCGCCGAGCTCTTGGGAGACGCCGACATACCTGGGGGAGCTGACAAGATCCTCGTCTCCGTCGCTGCCCCCGAGGCCCTGGAGCTCTCCGATCGTCTGGAGGCGGCGGAGGAACGGGAGAGGGCTCTCCTAGCTCAACTCAGCGAGAGAACCCGGGAGATTGAGGTGGAGAGGGCGGAGCTCCGACGCCAGATCGAG
The DNA here is from genome assembly GCA_030789695.1 of Scilla litardierei. Lineage (NCBI taxonomy): Eukaryota > Viridiplantae > Streptophyta > Magnoliopsida > Asparagales > Asparagaceae > Scilla > Scilla litardierei. The sequence continues at coordinate 98,574,742 of CM061140.1, read as the reverse complement.
ACCTTGAAGGCTCGGGTGCGTGAGCTCGAGGAGGTGGATCCGTCCCAGATCACCCAAGACGCTGTGGAGGAGTATGCCACCTCCTTTGTTGAGTCAGCCTTAGCTGAGGCATTCGAGAAGGGTTTCGCCCATTGCCAATCCGAGATCCAGAAGAGGTTCCCGCTCTCGGGAGTCAATTTCAAGGATCTCCGGGCGCATTCTGACGGCGAAACGGAGCGTGGGGGCAACCCAAATGAACAGCCAGCCTGTGGCTCCACGGGTGCCCCTGGAGATGTTTGAGGGGGGGAATGCCCCTCGGCCTCTTCGTACGTCTTTTTGTATATCCTTTTGTTAGGCGCGCACTTAGCAGGCGTCCCATCGGGCAAGGCTTCCCTTGTCCCGAGGGGGATTCTTGTGAACACATTTATCTGGGAAGGAACAAACTTAAGTAAATTTATTTCGTAGAAAACAATACATTTATTGAAAGTACTTGCGTAAGTGTTCCGTGTTCCAAGCGTGAGTGAGAATCCTCCCCTCCATATCGGCTAGACGGTAGGTTGCGGGTCCGAGGACCTCGATGACTTTGTAAGGTCCCTCCCATTTAGCCGCGAGCTTCCATTTGCGAGCAGTATCCGGGTTGAAGCTTGCTTTCCTGAGGACCAGGTCCCCAAGGTGGAAGCTCCTTCCCTTGACCCGAGAATTGTAGGATCGGGCCACCTTCTGCTTCTGGCGGATGATGGTGGCTAGGGCTTGCTCCCGCCGCTCACCGAGGAGCTCCAGACCGAGCTCCAGGCCTTGCGAATTCCTGTCTTCGTCGAAGCACTTGAAGCGGAGAGACTCTTCACCCAGTTCGACCGGCACCACTGCCTCGGCTCCGTAGGCAAGCATGAACGGGGTTTTGCCGGTGGCCTCCTTGTGGGTCGTCCGGTATGACCAGAGTATCCCGGGGAGCTCTTCCGGCCAGTTTCCTTCGGTGTCCTTCACTTTCTTTCGGAGGGGCTCTATGATGCATTTGTTGGCCGCTTCCACCATCCCGTTGGTCTGGGGGTGTGCTACAGAGGCGAAGAGGAGCTTGATCCCCCACTCCGCGCAAAAGTCTTTGAACCCCACAGAGTCGAACTGTTTCCCATTGTCTGTGACGATGGCCCGTGGAACTCCAAATCTGGAGATGAGGGAGTTCCATACGAAGCTTTTCGCTTTCTTCCACGTGATGGTGTCCAATGGTTCGGCCTCGATCCACTTGGTAAAGTAGTCCACCGCCACAATCAGATACTTCCGCTGCCCCTGACCCGGCTTAAATGGTCCGAGGATGTCGAGCCCCCATTTCGTAAAGGGGATGGGGCTCACGATAGGGATGAGCTCCGACGGGGGAGTTGAGGTGTGGTTGGCAAACCTCTGACATTCTTGGCACTTTTGGACGTAGTTCGTTGCGTCCTGGACTAGGGTCAGCTAGTAATATCCCTGCCTCAAGATCTTCTGTGCGACCATCTTGCCCCCGTGGTGATTTCCGCAGATCCCTTTGTGAACCTCCCGTAGGACATAGTCGGCTTCCTGCGGTCCGATGCATTTCAGGTATGGGAGGACATCCTCCTTCGTCCAGCGTCTTCGGTAGAGCGTCCCCTCATGGATCACGTATCGGAGCGCTTTCCTTTCCAGGGTCCGACGCTCGTCCCAGTCCGTCGGCACCTCCCCATGAGTGAGGTACCGTATGATCGGGTCCATCCAGGTGGGATCTTGGTCGATCGCCATCACCTCCCGCTCTTCCATGCTTGGGGACTGCAGGTTCTCCACGTAAATGGTGCGGCACAGCTCCTTGGTCGAGGACGAGGCTAGCTTCGACAACGCGTCTGCCCGTGCATTCTCCGACCGTGGGAGATGTAAGACTTCCGCGCTCTTGAACCTGGACAGCGCTGCTTTGGCAACGGTGAGATACCTCTGCATTGCTTCCTCCAGCGCCTCGTAACTTCCCAGAAGCTGGTTGACAATGAGCTTCAAGTCACTGAGGAGGTGCACGGACTCGGCCCCGAGCTCCTGGGCCAGACTCAGGCCGTTGATTACCGCTTCGTACGCTGCCACGTTGTTGGTGGCCGGGAACTCGAACCGCAACGCGTATTCCATGATGTTCCCTTCCGGAGATCGGATCGGGATCCCAGCCCCGCCTCCTGACTATATTACCGATCCATCCACATGCACTATCCATGCTCCTGGGACTCCTGATTAGACAGGGTGGAGGTGGTCAGCCGAAAGAAAAGATAAGGGCTGGGTGATTACCGTTGCTGGGCCTTCTTCCTCCGGGGAATGTTCTCCTTCTGTTGTGCATTCAGCGATGAAGTCAGCCAGGGCCTGCCCCTTGATGGCCATGCGTGGCTTGAATCGGAGGTCGAACTCGCTCAATTCCACCCCCCAGTTCAGCATCCTTCCCATTCGATCGAATCTCTTGAGATTCTGCTCCAATTGCGAGTCGGTCAAGACCAATATGGTGTGGGCTTGGAAGTAGGGCATGAGCCTTCGCGCCGAGAGAACGAGGGCGTACGCCAGTTTCTCCATGGGCGAGTATCGCACCTCCACTCCCTTCAAGATCCGGCTCGTGTAGTACACCGGCCATTGCACCCCACCGTCTTCCCTGATTAGCACCGAGCTCATCGCTTCTTCCGCGCGTGCCAGGTAAAGTCTTAGCGATTCCCCTTATCGTGGCTTGGACAGGAGAGGCGGGCTGCAAAGGTACTCCTTGAGATCCGCGAACGCCCTGGAGCAGTCTTCGTCCCATGGTATCGCCTTCCTGTTGTCTGATGGTTCCGCGATCGCTTTCCTCAGAACTTTGAAGAAGGGGAGCGATCTCTCTGCCGATTTGGATAGGAATCGCCACAAGGCCGCGATGCGCCCATTCAGCCTTTGCAGTTCTTTGATCGTCGTCGGCTCCCGCATGTTGATCAATGCCTCAATCTTGTCAGGGCTAGCTTCAATTCCACGGTTAGTTATCATAAATCCCAAGAATTTGCCGGATCTTAACCCGAACGTGCACTTCGTGGGGTTGAGTCGGATGTTGTGTCGCCGCAACCGCTCGAAGGTTTCACGGAGGTCGGCGATATGGTCCTCCGGCTTTCTCGATTTGACAAGCATGTCGTTGACGTAGACCTCCAGGTTCCTCCCGATCTGGGAGTAAAAAACCTTGTTGACCATTCTCTGGTAGGTGGCCCCTGCGTTCTTCAAGCCGAAGGGCATCTTCTTGTAGCAGTAGGTTCCACGGTCCGTCGTGAAGGCTGTCATCTCTTCGTCCTGGGGATCCATCTGGACCTGATTGTACCCTGAGTAGGCGTCCATGAAGCTAAGCATCTCGTAACCAGAGGCATTGTCCATAAGGTTGTCTATGTGCGGCAGGGGGTAGCTGTCCTTGGGACAGGCTTTGTTGAGGTCACTAAGTCCACGCACATTCGCCACTTTCCGTTGGGTTTTTTGACCATCACCACGTTCGATAGCCACTCTGGGTACCAGACCTCTCGTATGAAGCCGGCGTAGAGAAGACGCTCCACCTCCTCGGAGGCCGCCTTCATCTTCTCGCAACCCAGGTTTCGCTTCTTCTGCCTGACCGGCTTGAAGTTGGGGTCGGCGTTGATCTGGTGGACGATCACCTGTGGATCTACGCCGGGCATGTCCTCTAGGGACCAAGAAAAGATGTCAAGGTTCGCCTCCAGGCACTCGACCAGTTGGCTCCTCAGGTCGTGGCTTAGCCCTCTCCCGATTGAGACGAACCTGCCCTCGACGTCCGTGACCGGGATCTGTTCTTGTTCCTCCACAGGGGTGGGTCTCGGCCCGCTCCTTAAGTCGAGCGCAGACATCTGGTCGACCAGACGATCCTCGGGCCCTTCCTCCTCCAGTTGGTAGCAGGTATTCGGTATCCCCGCGTCGCCTTCGACCTGCCCCATCCCCCTTGGCGTTCGGAACTTGATAGTCTGATGAAGGGTTGAGACAACTGCGCCGATGGCATTGAGAAGGGGTCAGCCGATGATTCCGTTGTACTCCGACCTGATCCCCAATACGACGAATTCTACCGCCTGGGTCACCGTGTCTGGTGGGCCTCCAAGTGTTACTGGGAGGCGGATCGTGCCAACAATGGGGTGGAATGACCCGTGAACCCTACCACGAGACCCGAGCGAGGTTCTAAGTCTTCCTTCCGTCGCCCCATCTTCTCCAGGGTTGACATGAAGAGGACGTCGCAGGAGCTGCCGGTGTCGATGAGCAGCCGTCGTACCATTGTTGTGTCGATGATCACCGACACCACCAAAGCTACGTCCGACCTGCACACTGCTACTGTCGTGCCCGTACTTCCGACCTGTAGGGCCAACGAGGGTTTCCTGGTCTTCTCCTCATGGTCCTCCTCATGCTGGGCCCAGGCCCTCTCTTGCCAACCATGGCGGGCCCTGTCGCCTCGCGCCTGAGCCTTGCCCTCCCTTCGCCATGATGGGCGAAGCCGTGTCATTGCAGGTGTGGTTTGTTTTTCGTGGGATAGTTCATTCCCACAGACGGCGCCAGATGTATCAGATTGTTTTCTCACTACAGAAGCGTTGACCGTGGACTGCCCGGTCAACGTGGTCAAGGGGCCGATTTGGGTCCCTTGGGTGCGTCGAGCACGTGTAGACACGACACGAATCGGAGATGCAGTCGACAGAGAGCACGTCAGCTGGGCCGGGTCTGGATCCTCGGCCTCAGAGGGGGCTGGGGGAAGCCTCGGCCCGGTGTGAGGTGCTCGGCCTCGGACGGTCGGGCGACGAGGGGTAGCCTCAGTCGCCTTGGCTTGGCGTGCATCCGACGCAGAGCGGAGGGGAAGCCTCGGCTCGGATGGGCACGCTCGGCCTCGGTCGATGGACGATGAGGGGTAGCCTCGAACGCCTCGATTGATGCGCGGCCGACCTGGAGCCGAGGGGAAGCCTCGGCACTTGGATCTTACGTCTTCCTGAACCGACGAGAACACTCGTCAGGGGGGCCGGACCTTGGTTCCGGCCAAATCCCCTCCGATGCCTAAGTCAGATGACGATCTGAAAGAGGAGGCTCGGCGGGGACGGTTCGACTCGAGACGAGATCGGAACGACGTCCTCCGGCACGAGCGGGGGAAAGGAGAGGGAGTGGGGGAACCAGGTCGTTGAGGAGTACCTTAGGTTATTTTACCTGACATGCGGTCCTTTGTCCAGTCGTCCTTCTAGCCCTTTTATAGGCCTCTCATCGCGATCACCCATGACCTACGCCCCTCGTCTGCCCCCAATCGTGCCCCCTCAATCCGCCTCCCAATCGCCGCTCCCTGCGCCATGCCAGCACCTCCCCATAACGGCCATTAAGTGGCAGCGGGCCTGGGGGAACGGTTATAGCTGGAGTGGGCGAGTGACTCACGTGTTTTCGGGGTCGGGTCAGATCGACGTTCGGGGGCCCTCTAGGGGGGCTTTGTCAGGCAGGCCCGATCTCGCAGATGGGCTTCTGATCGATAGTCGGGTTTCTGGGCTCGTGTCTATCGGGCTTCGGCCAAATAGGCGTAACATATGTAACTGGAAAATGAAGGTCTGTTATAAAATTTCATAGCATGTTTCAGAGTATGTAAAAAAAATTCAGCATTTTTCATAGCATGTATGTAAACATAGTGTTTCAGAGTGTTTTCTCACTACAGAAGCGTTGACCGTGGACTGCCCGGTCAATGTGGTCAAGGGGACGATTTGGGTCCCTTGGGTGCGTCGAGCACGTGTAGACACGACGCGAATCAGAGATACAGTCGACGGAGAGCACGTCAGCTGGGCCGGGTCTGGATCCTTGGCCTCAGAGGGGGCTGAGGGGAAGCCTCGGCCCGGTGTGAGGTGCTCGGCCTCGGACGGTCGGGTGACGAGGGGTAGCCTCGGTCGCCTTGGCTTGGCGTGCGTCCGATGCGGATCGGAGGGGAAGCCTCGGCTCGGATGGGCACGCTCGGCCTCGGTCGTCAGACGATGAGGGGTAGCCTCGACGCCTCGATTGATACGCGACCGACCTGGAGCCGAGGGGAAGCCTCGGCACTTGGATCTTACGTCTTCCTGAACAAACGAGAACACTCGTCAGAGGGGCCGGACCTTGGTTCTGGCCAAATCCCCTCCGATGCCTAAGTCAGATGACGATCTGAAAGAGGAGGCTCGGCGGGGACGGTTCAACTCGAGACGAGATCGGAACGACGTCCTCCGGCGCGAGCGGGGGAAAGGAGAGGGAGTGGGGGAACCAGGTCGTTGAGGAGTACCTTAGGTTTTGTTACCTGACATGCGGTCCTTTGTCCAGTCGTCCTTCTAGCCCTTTTATAGGCCTCTCGTCGCGATCACCCATGACCTACGCCCCTCGTCCGCCCCCAATCGTGCCCCCTCAATCCGCCTCCCCATCGCCGCTCCCTGCGCCATGCCAGCACTTCCCCATAACGGCCATTAAGTGGCAGCGGGCCTGGGGGAACGGTTATAGCTGGAGTGGGCGAGTGACTCACGCGTTTTCAGGGTCGGGTCAGATCGACGTTCGGGGGCCCTCTAGGGGGCTTTGTCGGGCGGGCCCGATCTCGCAGATGGGCTTCTGATCGGTAGTCGGGTTTTCTGGGCTCGTGTCTATCGGGCTTCGGCCAAATAGGCGTAACAATTACCCCCATTGGTCGGGTCGATCAGCCTCGGCCGGTTCGGCTCGGCCGATGTGACTTCTGCCGATTTCGACAGGCTCGTCAGTCGAAGCTGATTCATTAATTGGGCGTCATCATAAGCTGATTCACAGCCTACGGGTATGGATAGCGATCGGGATTAGGGTCTAATGGTGAGACGTTGCCTCTGAAAGTGGTATCGGCGTCCCATGGGCCCGATATTCCGGTCGGTGCCCAGGATGATACACCGGACTTCCCGGATTCGATCAGTGGGCACTCCCGTGTCCATTAACACTGATCGATCCCGGGAGCACTAAGCCCGCAACGATATCTCCCGACGTCTCATCCTGCCGCTCCCGCGTGCTAGGATTCGGCGTCTACGCTAAAGGCGTGAGCTATGGCTAGGGAGTCAACCGCCAAGTTTATTCCCCCTTGGCCCAACGGTCAAAGGCGGTCTTTTTCCCGCCGATGACAATGAAACACCCCGCGTAACCGTTAGATTCCTACTCCCTATCAATTTCCTAACCCTACGGACGCATCGGGAAGAGCCCCCGAAGGGGTTTCCACCAAAATCCCAGATTTGGGAACTACTCACAAAAATTCATGAAAAAGCAATCTAAATGAAATTTAACCGTTGAAATCATAATCGGACAATTGCAATGCGGAAGTAAAGGAGTAATAAAGACAATACTAAAATTTTAGAAAGATCTGAATACTTACAAAAGAGTAACAATTACAGCCGTCACAAGGAAATAAAACAGTAGAAAAACAGCAACTCTCCGTTTCTGGAACCCTAGGGGCTCTATATATAGGCTGTCGCATCAACCGATCGGTTGACAAGTCAACCGATCGGTTGATCCGTTACAAATAATATCAGAAAACGGCGAGTTTTCACCCGATCACATGAACCGATCGGGTGAGTTCTTGAGCGGCCGGTTGGATCTTGGAGCGGTCGGGTGAATCGGCCGGTTGAATCGTTCGTGTCTTCAGCTCATCTTCTTCAGCTACAGATGAACCGATCGGGTGAGAGTCACCCGATCGGTTGGAATTCTGCTCGAGAAAACAGAGAACAGCCGCCCGCAGAACCGGTCTGTGAACCGGTCGGGTGACTTCTTTGTGAGCTGCGGTAGCGACCGGTTGGTGCACGCGTGCATCACCCGATCGGTTGGAGATGACCAACCGACCGGGTGAGGGGCTGAAAGATGAATACTTCGCCGTTTGACCCCCTGGATCACGCGTGACTTCTCCCGTTGCTCCGGGGACTTGGGATATCATCATTAAACGTCCCCTACATGGTCAATCCCCTGCAATCATGGACAAACAAAGAAAAGTGAAAGAAAACGGGAAAACATACGAAAACGAATAAGAGACGGTGGAAAAACACGGAGAAACACAAAAGAAAACGTGCGTGAATATATGAAATATAGACGCACGTCAAAATCCCCCAAGCTGAACTCTTCCTCGTCCTCGAGGAAGACGAGTGAGAGTAGGAGCTCGGAAGGGAAAAATAGAGAGGAAGAAAGAAAAAGAAAACTCTAAGCCCTAGATCGTCCATCAGAGCCATCAAAATCAAAAACGACACACCTAGCAAGCAAACGCCAAATCACACCACTAAACCTAGGAAAGCGAGTCCAAATAAGGGTCGTGGGTCCACGCAATGAAGCGCGAGTGAGCGTGGCCGTGTGCTAGCAAATGGTGAAGCTTTCTACGATGTGCAATGAGGCTCGATATACACAAATCCAAGAAATGACCCAAAATATCGATCCGAATTGAATTGAGCGGCGAATATAAGTTCAATCATGCATGAGAAGAGTGGGAAAAGAAGCGTATCATGCATCGGGGACTCCACAACTAGGGTCTAGGAAATCACGCCACTATAGCCAAGATACAAGCTAAATAGCTCCTAAGCCAAGCGCTTTCGATAACGACGGGGGTTGAGATGATGTGGAGAAGAACACTCGGTGCAAATTCTCGCCTTCCCTTTATTCTTGGCAAGTATGAAAATATTCACACGGGAATTTTTTTTGGGTTTTGGGTATTTGCATATTTTTTTTTGGCTTTTTGGCTATACAATCTTTTTCTTTTCTTTCCTTTTTGGGTTTTTCTTTTCTTTTCTCCTTTTTTTTTGAATTTTTGGGATATTGGCTATACACATGTGTACTCTCCCAAGTGAGAGAACGGTACACGACGAGGGGATTTGCACCAAGTAAAACAAAAAAGAAGTCGAAATCTAAACACTCGGGCAAAGGAGACTATTGTTGCTAAATATAGCTTAGGCTAAATGGGGTATCCTAGTCCTTAGTTGTGGAATCCCGACGCATGCGAATTGAAGTATACGATATAAATAGCATGCATATAGAAGCAGACATTAGAAGCAAACCGCATATTCAAATCGAAGCATGACAATCTAGGGGTCATTCCTGGACAGGTATATAAAGTAAAATCACAAAGCAGAAGCACACCAAATGATAGTCACGACACACGACTCACAAAAAGCTAAGTGGACCCACGATGCGTGAAATGCAAGAGGACTCGAAATCCTAGGGTTAGTTAGTGAGTGTGATTATCGATGCAATGCTAGGTGTGTGTGACTTTGTGGCGATTCATCATAGGATTCATTTCTAGGAGAAAGAGCTAAAGAGAGAAGGAAAAAGAAAAAAAAGAAAAACACGATGGAAAACGACTCAAATAACGTAGAAAAACAACACAAATGACGCACGAAGTGCGACTCCCCCAAGCTGAAGTTTGCATTGCCCTCAATGCAATATGAGTGAGTACGGGAGGGCAAGGAAAATGGGGGGAAATACGCACAGACACGAAAAGAAATGAAAACGAGGAAAACACATAGATAAAAGTGAAAAAGAAAGAAAAAACAAGATCAAAATCAAACAATACGAAAATAAAAATAAAATAAAATAACACGACACGACACTCAGAAAAAAGTGAAAAACAAACACACACACACAAAAATGAGAGAAACAAACAAAACACGACAGCACACCAAAGTAGACTTCCCCCAAGCTAGACCAGAAAGAGCTAGCGAAACGATATGATCAATGAAATCCAGATATGTGCAAGGGGGAGTCAGAAACAAAAGAGGGGAAATCAGAAAGCAGCAGAAGGTGAGTCCTCGTCATCCTCGGAAGAGGGCGTGGATGGGTGGTCGGGGGAGGCAGGGGGTGTGCGGAGAAGTGGGGAATGAGGTGAAGGAATAGGGGCAGTGGTGGTGTGAACTATGGGAGGAGTGTCGGTGGTGGTGGGTGGTGGTGGTAGGAATGCGATCAAGGCTGTGGTGAGAGGAATAGAAATGGAGGAAGTAGATATGGTGGTGACGGTAGTGGGAGGTGGTGGGAGGGATCTGGAGCGTACCGGTAATTTCCTCCGGCGCACGTATGGAGTGACGGAGGAGGATGGAGGTAGCGTGAGTGCGGTGGAAGTGGTCGGGAGGGGTGAAGTGGAGGTGGTCCGTGGATATGAGTAAGAAGGCGGAGAATGGCGGCCACGTTCCTCTCAAGTGCGAGGAAACGTGGGTGAGTAAGAAAGGAGGATGGTGATGGGTCTGAGGAAACAGAGGACATGGCGAGCTCACGAAGGGCGGTGACCTCCCTCTCAAGTCCTAGACAGGCAGATCCCTGACGGCGACCAAAAGACTTAGACTGACGCGAGGCAGAGGTGGTGCCGCCAGGTAAGGTCGAAGAGGTGCTGGCGGCAGTGGTCATGCCAGCACAGGAGACAAGGCCAGAAATGGCCGCAAGGAGGTGCTCAGACGTGATCGGTCCCGGAGCAGAAACAGGACGACTCGGTCCAGCCCCTAAATCTCCCCCAGACGCAGGGATATCCTGCTCGCCTAAGTGGGCGGCAGGGGACGGTGATCTGCGTGCACCTGCGGGGAGGAAAGGAAGATTCAACCCTGCTAAGAAGTCGGGATCAGGAGGGAAAGTCCAATCTCCCACGAGAGCAAGGGTCATGCGAACGGGGTTGGACAGAATGGTGTAAGGGGCTGGGGGGTGGCCGTAATTAAATATGAAGCGGCCATCCGAACGGGGTTTGATCATGTGGATGTGCCGCAGGACATCAATATCAAGATGTGAGGGTCCTGCGGCAGCAGGAAGATTATCGGGGATGGTAATATTGAATTGGGCGTGAGAGCAGATGATCGTGATGATGCCCCCGCAACAAAACTTCCCCTTCCCGGCCCGGCTGATCTCGAGTAGCTTGTAAACAAGCCAATCGCTACTATGGATGGGGACGGTAGGGGCTCTGAAGCTGACTCCATCATCATCCCGGACATAAGGAAAAGTCATGGCCCAAAGGATAAAAAGGTCAGGGATAGTCACAGTACCAGACTCGTCCCTAGGAAAGAATGCGGATGAAATGATCCTGTGGGCCAATCGAAACACGGGATGAATGATGGAGGAGGCCTTGGCCCGACCTCGGGGGTAGTCACGGATCAATGTGAGGCGGAACCAGAACTGATCGACATCAAACTCGGGCGTGTACCCGTAGTGTCGGATGGCATCATCCCCGAGATTGGGGAAACTAAATATATCATTAATCGTGTTCAGATTTGTGGTGACACTACGGTTACGCACCCTGAATCTAATGATCGACCCGGACTCCCAGACGAGTGTAGAGAGGAATTCGAGTGTGAGGGCCGGGAAGGATATGGCATGTGTATTAAGAAAGGCTAACCACCCCAAGTTAGCGAAAAGAGATTCGACCTCGGTGAAGACACCGAGATCGACAAGTGTACGTGCGTGCGGGAACTTGGTGGATAGATGCCCTCGAGCATCAAGCCTACGGTAAAAGTCTTTGTGCTCCTGGTTCCGAAAAATATACCCGTGTGGGCCCAACATTGGGTCCACAGGGGGAATAACAGGTGGAGGAGGGCCAAGTGTAAGTGCTCGTGTACGGGAAGGGGGGCGTGTTTGTTTTCGTCTCTTTCGAGACGGCTCCTCTTCCCTCATGATACCCTTCCCCTTATCCTTATCTTTAGCCATGTGTGTGTGCGAGCAAGAATTAGTGCAAAAATCGTGGATGCACACCAACACAAGCAAATGAGCAAGCACAATAAATAGGGCAAATGTATAAAATAAGCTTAGGAGCGAGTTTACCCAAGCGGAGTGGCGGAGCTTGCTCGTTGATGCCCCACACTGTTCAGCGAGAGTAGCGTGGAGCCGCGGCGAACTCCTTCGGCAATAATTTTCGAAATGGGGGTGGTTTTGGGAAAATTAGGTCAAAATCTCGGAATGTGAGGAGAGAGAGAGTTGAGATGATGGAGGGGTTGATGAAGGAGGTGGAGAGTGGGAGTAATGGAGGAGTGGAGGGCGTGGGGGAGTGAAGATCGGTTGTTGGCGAAGAGGGGAAGGCGAAACGACGGCGGGTTTGGGGATTTTTGGCGATCGGGCGAGATGGAAACGAGCGGGTGTCGGGGGGGGTTTATATAGGGTTTTAAGTCGAACCGATCGGGTGACTTCTCAACCGATCGGTTGACTGTTAGGTCGAAAATTTTGCCGAAGAAATGCTACAGGCGAACCGATCGGTTGACTTGTCAACCGATCGGTTGGCCGCTCCACTAAATTTCCCGAGAACTTAGGGCTTCTCACCCGGTCAGGTCAACCGATCGCGCTCAAACTCAACCGATCGGTTGATATTCCCCAAAATTTTCCGAAAGTTCTCCCCAGCTCACCCGGTCTTCCACCCGGTCTCTTCATTACTCAACCGATCGGTTCATTCGGGGACAGATCTCGGCATGTATCTGATACATCCCAACAGATCGGGTGAGTTGTCACCCGATCGGTTGGGGCCTGTTTCCTGCAAAAACCAAGAAATTTGCTTAAGTCCCCGAACGGATGTTCTCGCGGCTGATTTTATTTATAAAAATAGATAAAATAAAGTAAAAATTAACGTTAAAAAGTGGGAAAAAGTTTAGAACATGGGTTGCCATGAAGCGCACTTGTTTAACGTCGTTGGCTCGACGCCCGCAAGAGATGCTCATGGTGGCTTATACGGGTGATGCACAAACTTAGGCATCTCTTCCTTGTTGGAGCTGAAGGCGCTCGGGGTAGTCAGCGGCTGGAAAAGTACTTGCTCGACCACCCTCCCTTTGTTCTTGAGATCCGGAGGCTTTTCCTTGGTGTTGGCGCTTCCCGCCATCTTCTTCAGGATTCGGACCTCGTCTTTAGTGAGGTCCATAAGCTCTTTCCCCGTTCTCCTTACAGGGGGAAACTTGGGGAACTCGGGAGGGGTCGTTCTCACTGCACTCGGTCCTCCAGCAGCTTCTTTGTCTTCGGGGCCTTCTTCATCTTCAGAATTCCCCAAGTCATCGGGGGGGTTTCTCAGGAGAATCTCCCAGGAGCTCTCCTCTACAGCCTTTTCTTCTTCTATCTCCAGTAAATTACACCGGAGGTCATCAGGAGGGTCGGGGTGCTTCATGGATAGTCCCAGGTCAAACTCAACTTTCTCTCCGCTGACGTTCAAGGAGAGTTTTCCGTTCTTCACATCTATAAGAACGCCAGCAGTGGCCATGAAAGGCCGTCCCAGGATAATGGGGGTGTGTGCGTCTTCGGGCATGTCCATGACTACAAAGTCCACAGGCACATGCACCCCTCTCACATTCACGGGGAGATCATCAACAATTCCCACTGGATATTTGACCGACCGGTCAGCTAGTTGTAGGGTCATCCCGGTGGGCTCCAAATCACCCATTCCTATCCTTCTGTACATCAACAAGGGCATCAAGCTAACACTCGCTCCTAGATCGACGAGTGCACGATTAATCTTCACAGCCCCGATCGTGCAAGGGATAGAGAAGCTCCCCGGGTCCTTGAGCTTTGGCGGGTTATCCCTCTGGATAAGAGCGCTACATTCTGCCGTCAGCACCACTTTCTCTTTTCTTGACCCTTTGGTCACCAAATCTTTCAAGAATTTTGCATAGGAGGGGATTGTCTCAATTGCCTCCAAGAAGGGGATTTGCAAGCTTAGGTCCTTGACCATAGCGAAGAACTTCCCATATTTCTCATCAATTTTCGCCTGAGCCAACCGTTGTGGAAATGGCACAACGGGTTTATACACTCTTGGGCTCTCTTCCTTCTTCTTCTTCTCTTCTTCAGACACTCCCTCCGGAGTCATGGGATTTGGTGACGAAGCATCGGTGTCGTTTAATTTTTCAGTCGGTCTCTCGACGACCAATGGTGCTTCCGGGTTGCTAGGGGGCACTCTAGTAGGGATTTGTGTCCCGCTTCTCAGAACGATAGCGGACACATTCGCGTGCTCGTGCACGAGTGCCGATGTTTGTGTTGCTCCCCTCGGGTTCACCTCCGGTTATGGCGGCAATTGGTTTTGTGACCTAGCAAGGTTCGCCACCTGTAACCCCAGCTGGGTTACTTGGTCCGTGAGGGTCCGCTGGCCCATTTCCAGCTTTTGGTTGATTCTCTCCTGGTTGGTAATATATTGAGTCAAGAGAGACTCAACCGGAGAGACGGCCCTCTGTTGGCCATACTGCTGCTGCTGGAACGGCTGCTGATTCCTGGGAGCGTACGTTTGTTGCTGAGGTTGCTGCTGAAACGGTTGCAGCTGACCCTGATTCTACGGTGGTCTAGCCGGCTGATAGATTTGTTGCTGCGGTTGCTGAGGCGGCGAGGGCTGAAATGGTGGGCGGTAACTGAAATTCGGGTGGTTCCGGTTGTTGGGAGAGTAGGCCGGGTTGGAATTTGTCCTTGGCGGATATGGCGCATTCCCCGTGGGGTTGTAAAATAGTGCGCTCGCCTGATCCAACGGTGGTGAGACGTCACCACCGTCGAATTCCCCAAGGAATTCGGACTCTACCGCAGAAACTTGCTGTGTACCGGCCCCACCGGCTCCTACCATCAGTGCGGAGATCTGGGTCGAAAGCAAGTCGAACTTGCTTGAAAGTTTGTCGACGTCCTCGACTCTGTGTATACCCCCAGTTCTTGGTGTGGCTCTCTCGTCGCACCACCGCTCATTGTTGGATGCCATGTTTTCCAGAATATTCCCGGCATCTTCCTCGCTTCGAGACATGAAGGAACCCCCAGCCGCGGCGTCCATAGAAGATTTAAGGACATCCCTCAACCCATTGTAGAACAAATTGATAATCTGCCACTTCGGAAGCTCATGGTGAGGGCATCTTCTTTGCATCTCTTTATATCTCGTCCAAGCCTCATGCAAGGACTCGTGGCTGGCCTGGGAGAAGGAGGAGATCTCACTCCTCAACTTCATGGTCTTCCCCGGAGGAAAGAACTTCGTCAGAAAAGCATTGGAGAGCTTCTCCTAGGTGTTGAAAGTGTTGGGGTCCTTCCCCCTTAACCATTGCTTGGCTTTGTCCCGCAAAGAGAAGGGGAACAGCTTCAGACGGATAGCCTCTGTAGTGACACCATTAATTCGAAAGGTGTCACACTTCTCCAAGAAGGAGTCCAGGTGCTCTATCGGGCTCTCCATGGGCGCACCCGCAAACTGGTCCTGCTGGATCCATGTCACTAGAGACGGCTTCAGCTCAAAGCTTTGGGCCGCAATAGCTGGAGATCGGATGGCGGAAGTTGACTCGATGGAGGGCATCGAGTACTCCAGCAGAGACTTGTGAGGTGGGGTGTTCTCCTCCATGGATTCAGGATCTTCCCGTCTTCGCTTCTCGGCGGCCAAACGCCTAAGGGTGGCGTTAATCTCTGGATCGAGGGGAATCAAGTCGTCAAGACTCCTTGAACTCCTGCGCATGAAAAACAACAAACACCCGTGAAGCGACAAGTGGGAAAGAAACAGATAAAATAAGAAATAAAAATAAGAAAAACAAATAAGAAAAAGAAAAAAAAAGAATGCGAAAATTATCGCGAGGTAGGGATGTGAGCTAGACACGAGGGTTCAAGAGATCCTAAAATATCAAGCACGTTGCCTCCCCGGCAACGGCGCCATAAACTTGACCGGCGTCCCGCTTGCATCACGGCGGCGCGGTGTCGTTTACCGCAAGTTTCACGGTTAGTGTAGGGTGCGGGAATATCGAACTCAGGGAGGCAAGGTTATGCTTGGGTCAGGTAGGACCAAAATCACCCCGAGGGGCGAGCTAGCCCGAATCGGTAGATGGTTGTCACGAAAGGAAATAAAAGGGTATGAACAAAAAGAAAGTAAACCCGGGACTTTGGTTTCCAACCCGACGAGAGACTCCCGCCGATACGGCCTACGGGTATGGATAGCGATCGGGATTAGGGTCTAATGGTGAGACGTTGCCTCTGAAAGTGGTACCGGCGTCACATGGGCCCGATATTCCGGTCGGTGCCCAGGATGATACACCGGACTTCCCGGATTCGATCAGTGGGCACTCCCGTGTCCATTAACACTGATCGATCCCGGGAGCACTAAGCCCGCAACGATATCTCCCGACGTCTCATCCTGCCGCTCCCGCGTGCTAGGATTCGGCGTCTACGCTAAAGGCGTGAGCTATGGCTAGGGAGTCAACCGCCAAGTTTATTCCCCCTTGGCCCACCGGTCAAAGGCGGTCTTTTTCCCGCCGATGACAATGAAACACCCCGCGTAACCGTTAGATTCCTACTCCCTATCGATTTCCTAACCCTACGGACGCATCGGGAAGAGCCCCCGAAGGGGTTTCCACCAAAATCCCAGATTTGGGGACTACTCACAAAAATTCATGAAAAAGCAATCTAAATGAAATTTAACCGTTGAAATCATAATCGGACAATTGCAATGCGGAAGTAAAGGAGTAATAAAGACAATACGAAAATTTTAGAAAGATCTGAATACTTACAAAAGAGTAACAATTACAGCCGTCACAAGGAAATAAAACAGTAGAAAAACAGCAACTCTCCGTTTCTGGAACCCTAGGGGCTCTATATATAGGCCGTCGCATCAACCGATCGGTTGACAAGTCAACCGATCGGTTGATCCGTTACAAATAATATCAGAAAACGGCGAGTTTTCACCCGATCACATGAACCGATCGGGTGAGTTCTTGAGCGACCGGTTGGATCTTGGAGCGGTCGGGTGAATCGGCCGGTTGAATCGTCCGTGTCTTCAGCTCATCTTCTTCAGCTACAGATGAACCGATCGGGTGAGAGTCACCCGATCGGTTGGAATTCTGCTCGAGAAAACAGAGAACAGCCGCCCGCAGAACCGGTCTGTGAACCGGTCGGGTGACTTCTTTGTGAGCTGCGGTAGCGACCGGTTGGTGCACGCGTGCATCACCCGATCGGTTGGAGATGACCAACCGACCGGGTGAGGGGCTGAAAGATGAATACTTCGCCGTTTGACCCCCTGGATCACGCGTGACTTCTCCCGTTGCTCCGGGGACTTGGGATATCATCATTAAACGTCCCCTACATGGTCAATCCCCTGCAATCATGGACAAACAAAGAAAAGTGAAAGAAAACAGGAAAACATACGAAAACGAATAAGAGACGGCGGAAAAACACGGAGAAACACAAAAGAAAACGTGCGTGAATATATGAAATATAGACGCACGTCACCTTCGTCGGTCTGTGCCACCACCATCGGGAGTATGCGCTCTGCTTACCTTCTTACGCCTTACTCGGCTCGTGCTCCTGGGTCCGACGAGCGGATCTGCCTTCCCGGTCCCAACGATGTTGGAGTGTACGAGAAGTGCTTCTGCTACGGGCTCCGATTCCCGCTCCACCCCTTTATCATTGAGTTCCTTCAAGCCCACAACGTGGGCTTGTGCCAATTCTGCCCCAACGCCATCGGGCTCCTCGTCGGGTTCGTCGTCGTCTGCATGCTGAGGGGAGTGGTGCCCTCCCTCCGTCTCTTCGCCCAGTTCTACCGCATGAGTCATCACCAGTCGGGGGCATGGATTTACATCAGCACCCACCCGAGGATGAGCCTTGTGTTGGGGCTGCCGAGCTCCCTGAAGCGTTGGAAGGGGGAGTATGTATTCGTCGTGTTCCCGTCGAGTGTACCTTTCCCGATTCGTTGGGGAGCAGCCAGTGCGGTCATCCTTGATCTGGGTGACCCAACTGCCGCCGAGCTGCAGACGGCAAAGGCTCTGCTGGCGATTCCTTCGAGGGAGCGGATGATCGACGTCCTCTTCAGCAACCATAACTTGCGCAAGACGGTGTGGCCCTTGGGTAAGCTCTCCGAACATTCACCATTCGGGGTTGCTCGGGCTCTTCTCGGCCCCTTACTTCTTCTTTGGGTGCAGGTGGATTCCCTCTCGGTTCTTCTCCCGCCAGCTCTCACGTGCTGGCCCCAGATTCGGTCCCGCGTAAGAGGGATCATGTGTTGGAGGTCCGGAAGAAGCAGCGGGACGTGACCTCAGCTGTTGGCACCAAAAGGAAGAAGGAGCCATCTCCCTCCATCCCCTTGTTGGAGTCTTCCAAGAGGGTCCGCGAGGGGGTCGAGGAAGTTGACGTCCCGCCGTTCGCTGATCAGCACCGACCTGCCCCTGTTGAGATTGCCTGGCCGTGGGTTGGCCCCTCGCCTCTCCCGAGCGGTTCTCTCCCTGATGCCTACGATCGGTATCTAGGCGCGTTCCGCTCCGACCCGGGCGAGTTTCCTTCGTCAGGGGAAGGCCTTCTTCGTCCACGCTTCCCGGTGGGGGAGAAGGAGTCGGTGTTTCTCAGCCGCGGAGCTGTCGCACGAGCGGCCGAGAATAGTTTCATCCCTCCTGATCAGGCCGCGCTGGATGGAGTCAGAGGCGAATGTTTGGCCACCTTCGTGATTCAGGCGGGCCAACAGGTATAGTGTCTCTGCTCGCTCTCCCTCTAGCTGCTTTCGCCGTCTAACCTTTGTCGCCTTGGTGCAGTTGTCCTCGGTGTGACTTTCGATGAGGCGCTAGTTTGCGGCGCTCCCTCAGGCCAAGTCCGACGCCGGGCGAGATCCTGATGTCCTCGATGATGAGGGGGAGGTAGGTCAGTTAGATGAGGCGCGGGTCAAGTCCTTGGAGTCCCGCGTAACTGAGCTATCCTCCGCCCTCGAAGAGGCGGATCGTGAGAGAGCATTGGCTTTGGTTGCAAAGTCAAAGGCCGAGGCGTGGGTCGCCGAGCTCTTGGGAGACGCCGACATACCTGGGGGAGCTGACAAGATCCTCGTCTCCGTCGCTGCCCCCGAGGCCCTGGAGCTCTCCGATCGTCTGGAGGCGGCAGAGGAACGGGAGAGGGCTCTCCTAGCTCAACTCGGCGAGAGAACCCGGGAGATTGAGGTGGAGAGGGCGGAGCTCCGACGCCAGATCGAGACCTTGAAGGCTCGGGTGCGTGAGCTCGAGGAGGTGGATCCGTCCCAGATCACCCAAGACGCTGTGGAGGAGTATGCCACCTCCTTTGTTGAGTCAGCCTTGGCTGAGGCGTTCGAGAAGGGTTTCGCCCGTTGCCAATCCGAGATCCAAAAGAGGTTCCTGCTCTCGGGAGTCAATTTCAAGGATCTCCGGGCGCATTCTGACGGCGAAATGGAGCGTGGGGGCAACCCAAATGAACAGCCAGCCTGTGGCTCCACGGGTGCCCCTGGAGATGTTTGAGGGGGGGAAATGCCCCTCGGCCTCTTCGTACGTCTTTTTGTATATCCTTTTGTTAGGCGCGCACTTAGCAGGCGTCCCATCGGGCGAGGCTTCCCTTGTCCCGAGGGGGATTCTTGTGAACACATTTATCTGGGAAGGAACAAACTTAAGTAAATTTATTTCGTAGAAAACAATACATTTATTGAAAGTACTTGCGTAAGTGTTCTGTGTTCCAAGCGTGAGTGAGAATCCTCCCCTCCATATCGGCTAGACGGTAGGTTACGGGTCCGAGGACCTCGATGACTTTGTAAGGTCCCTCCCATTTAGCCGCGAGCTTCCCTTTGTGAGCAGTATCCGGGTTGAAGCTTTCTTTCCTGAGGACCAGGTCCCTAAGGTGGACGCTCCTTCCCTTGACCCGAGAATTGTAGGATCGGGCCACCTTCTGCTTCTGGCGGATGATGGTGGCTAGGGCTTGCTCCCGCCACTCACCGAGGAGCTCCAGACCGAGCTCCAGGCCTTGCGAATTCCTGTCTTCGTCGAAGCACTTGAAGCGGAGAGACTCTTCACCCAGTTCGACCGGTACCACTGCCTCGGCTCCGTAGGCAAGCATGAACGGGGTTTCGCCAGTGGCCTCCTTGTGGGTCGTCTGGTATGACCAGAGTATCCCGGGGAGCTCTTTCGGCCAGTTTCCTTCAGCGTCCTTCACTTTCTTTCGGAGGGGCTCTATGATGCATTTGTTGGCCGCTTCTGCCATCCCGTTGGTCTGGGGGTGTGCTACAGAGGCGAAGAGGAGCTTGATCCCCCACTCCGCGAAAAAGTCTTTGAACCCCGTGGAGTAGAACTGTTTCCCGTTGTCTGTGACGATGGCCCGTGGAACTCTGAATCTGGAGATGAGGGAGTTCCATACGAAGCTTTTCGCTTTCTTCCACGTGATGGTGGCCAATGGTTCGGCCTCGATCCACTTGGTAAAGTAGTCCACCGCCACAATCAGATACTTCCGCTGCCCCCGACCCGGCTTAAATGGTCCGAGGATGTCGAGCCCCCATTTCGCAAAGGGGATGGGGCTCACGATAGGGATGAGCTCCGACGGGGGAATTGAGGTGTGGTTGGCAAACCTCTGACATTCTTGGCACTTTTGGACGTAGTTCGTTGCGTCCAGGACTAGGGTCGGCCAGTAATATCCCTGCCTCAAGATCTTCTGTGCGACCATCTTGCCCCCGTGGTGATTTCCGCAGATCCCTTCGTGAACCTCCCGTAGGGCGTAGTCGGCTTCCTGCGGTCCGATGCATTTCAGGTATGGGAGGACATCCGCCTTCGTCCAGCGTCTTCGGTAGAGCGTCCCCTCATGGATCACGTATCGGATCGCTTTCCTTTCCAGGGTCCGACGCTCGTCCCAGTCCGTTGGCACCTCCCCATGAGTGAGGTACCGTATGATCGGGTCCATCTAGGTGGGATCTTGGTCGATCGCCATCACCTCCCGCTCTTCCGTGCTGGGGGACTGCAGGTTCTCCACGTAAATGGTGCGGCCTAGCTCCTTGGTCGAGGACGAGGCTAGCTTCGACAACGCGTCTGCCCGTGCGTTCTCCGACCGTGGGAGATGTAAGACTTTCGCGCTCTTGAACCTGGACAGCGCTGCTTTGGCGACGGTGAGATACCTCTGCATTGCTTCCTCCCGCGCCTCGTAACTTCCCAGAAGCTGGTTGACAATGAGCTTTGAGTCACTGAGGAGGCGCACGGACTCGGCCCCGAGCTCCTGGACCAGCCTCAAGCCGTTGATTACCGCTTCGTACTCCGCCACGTAGTTGGTGGCCGAGAACTCGAACCGTAACACGTATTCCATGATGTTCCCTTCCGGAGATCGGTTCGTGATCCCAGCCCCACCTCCTGACTGTGTTGCCGATCCGTCCACATGGACTATCCATGCTCATGGAACTCCTGACTGGACAAGGTGGAGGTGGTCAGCCGAAAGAAAAGATAAGGGCTGGGTGATTACCGTTGCTGGGCCTTCTTCCTCCGGGGAATGTTCTCCTTCCGTTGTGCATTCAGCGATGAAGTCGGCCAGGGCCTGCCCCTTGATGGCAGTGCGTGGCTTGAATCGGAGGTCGAACTCGCTCAATTCCACCCCCCAGTTCAGCATCCTTCCCATTCGATCGAATCTCTTGAGATTCTGCTCCAATTGCGAGTCGGTCAAGACCAATATGGTGTGGGCTTGGAAGTAGGGCTTAAGCCTTCGCGTCGAGAGAATGAGGGCGTACGCCAGTTTCTCCATGGGCGAGTATCGCACCTCCGCTCCCTTCAAGATTCGGCTCGTGTAGTACACCGGCCATTGCACCCCACCGTCTTCCCTGCTTAGCACCGAGCTCACCGCTTCTTCCGCGCGTGCCAGGTAAAGGCTTAGCGATTCCCCTTCTCGTGGCTTGGACAGGAGAGGCGGGCTGTGAAGGTACTCCTTGAGATCCGCGAACGCCCTGGAGCAGTCTTCGTCCCATGGTATCGCCTTCCTATTGTCTGATGGTTCCGTGATCGCTTTCCTCAGAACTTTGAAGAAGGGGAGCGATCTCTCCGCCGATTTGGATAGGAATCGCCCCAAGGCCGCGATGCGCCCATTCAGCCTTTGCAGTTCTTTGATCGTCGTCGGCTCCCGCATGTTGATCAATGCCTCGATCTTGTCAGGGTTAGCTTCAATGCCATGGTTAGTTATCATAAATCCCAAGAATTTGCCGGATCTTACCCCGAACGTGCACTTCGTGGGGTTGAGTCGGATGTTGTGTCGCTGCAACCGCTCGAAGGTTTCACAGAGGTCGGTGATATGGTCCTCCGGCTTTCTTGATTTGACAAGCATGTCGTCGACGTAGACCTCCAGGTTCCTCCCGATCTGGGAGTAAAAAACCTTGTTGACCATTCTCTGGTAGGTGGCCCCTGCGTTCTTCAAGCCGAAGGGAATCTTCTTGTAGCAGTAGGTTCCCCGGTCCGTCGTGAAGGCTGTCATGTCTTCGTCCCGGGGATCCATCTGGACCTGATTGTACCCTGAGTAGGCGTCCATGAAGCTAAGCATCTCGTAACCCGAGGCATTGTCCACAAGGTGGTCTATGCGCGGCAGGGGGTAGATGTCCTTAGGACAGGCTTTGTTGAGGTCACTGAAGTCCACGCACATTCGCCACTTTCCGTTGGGGTTTTTGACCATCACCACGTTCGATAGCCACTCTGGGTACCAGACCTCTCGTATGCAGCCGGCGTCGAGAAGACGCTCCACCTCCTCGGAGGCCGCCTTCATCTTCTCGCCACCCAGATTTCGCTTCTTCTGCCTGCCCGGCTTGAAGTTGGGGTCGGCGTTGATCTGGTGGACGATCACCTGGGGATCTACACCGGGCATGTCCTCTAGGGACCAAGCAAAGACGTCAAGGTTCGCCTCCAGGCACTCGACCAGTTGGCTCCTCAGGTCGTGGCTTACCCTCTCCCGATTGAGACGAACCTGCCCTCGACGTCCGTGACCGGGATCTGTTCTTGTTCCTCCGCAGGGGCGAGTCTCGGCCTGCTCCTTAAGTCGAGCGCGGACATCTGGTCGACCAGACGATCCTCGGGCACTTCCTCCTCCAGTTGGTAGCAGGTATTCGGTCTCCCTGCGTCGCCTTCGACCTGCCCCATCCCCCTTGGCATTCAGAACTTGATAGTCTGATGAAGGGTTGAGACAACTGCGCCGATGGCGTTGAGAAGGGGTCGGCCGATGATTCCGTTGTACTCCGACCCGATCCCCAATACGACGAATTCTACCGCCAGGGTCACCGTGTCTGGTGGGCATCCAAGTGTTACTGGGAGGCGGATCGTGCCGACGATGGGGGTGGAATGACCTGTGAACCCTACCACGGGACCCGAGCGAGGTTCTAAGTCTTCCTTCCGCCGCCCCATCTTCTCCAGGGTTGACATGAAGAGGACGTCGCAGGAGCTGCCGGTGTCGATGAGCAGCCGTCGTACCATTGTTGTGTCGATGATCACCGACACCACCAAAGCTACGTCCGACCTGCACGCTGCTACTGTCGTGCCCGTCCTCCCGACCGGTAGGGCCGATGAGGGTTTCCTGGTCTTCTCCTCATGGTCCTCCTCGTGCTGGGCCCGGGCCCTCTCTTACCAACCATGGCGGGCCCTGTCGCCTTACGCCTGAGCCTTGCCCTCCCTTCGTCGTGATGGGTGAAGCCGTGTCATTGCAGGTGTGGTTTGTTTTTCGTGGGATAGTTCGTTCCCACAGACGGCGCCAGATGTTTCAGAGTGTTTTCTCACTACAGAAGCGTTGACCGTGGACTGCCCGGTCAACGTGGTCAAGTGGCCGATTTGGGTCCCTTGGGTGCGTTGAGCACGTGTAGACACGACGCGAATCGGAGATGCAGTCGACGGAGAGCACGTCAGCTGGGCCAGGTCTAGATCCTCGGCCTCAGAGGGGGCTGAGGGGAAGCCTCGGCCCGGTGTGAGGTGCTCGGCCTCGGACGGTCGGGCGATGAGGGGTAGCCTCGGTCGCCTTGGCTTGGCGTGCGTCCGACACGGAGCGGAGGGGAAGCCTTGGCTCGGATGGGCACACTCGGCCTCGATCGTCGGACGATGAGGGGTAGCCTCGATCGCCTCGATTGATGCGCGGCCGACCTGGAGCCGAGGGGAAGCCTCGGCACTTGGATCTTACGTCTTCCTGAACAGACGAGAACACTCGTCAGAGGGGCCGGACCTTGGTTCCGGCCAAATCCCCTCTGATGCCTAAGTCAGATGACGATCTGAAAGAGGAGGCTCGGCGGGGACGGTTCGACTCGAGACGAGATCGGAACGACGTCCTCCGGTGCGAGCGGGGGAAAGGAGAGGGAGTGGGGGAACCAGGTCGTTGAGGAGTACCTTAGGTTTTGTTATCTGACATGCGGTCCTTTGTCCAGTCGTCCTTCTAGCCCTTTTATAGGCCTCTCGTCGCGATCACCCATGACCTACGCCCCTCGTCCGCCCCCAATCGTGCCCCCTCAATCCGCCTCCCCATCGCCGCTCCCTGCGCCATGCCAACACCTCCCCATAACGGCCATTAAGTGGCAGCGGGCCTGGGGGAACGGTGATAGCTGGAGTGGGCGAGTGACTCACGCGTTTTCAGGGTCGGGTCGGATCGACGTTCGGGGGCCCTCTAGGGGGCTTTGTCGGGCGGGCCCGATCTCGCAGATGGGCTTCTGATCTGTAGTCGGGTTTCTGGGCTCGTGTCTATCGGGCTTCGGCCAAATAGGCGTAACACATAGCATAGCATGTATGTTAAAATTCATGTTTACATTATCATAGCATAGCATGTGCATATCATATGTAAAATTTCAAAACATGGATGTAAAACAAATGCTACACATTAACATGAGCAGTTTATGCATGAAAAAAAGATGGGATTTTCAGTAAATTATATTAGGAAAACATTGAAGGCGATAGTTCCTGACTGAGTACTATGAATATAATATGGGTGGTCCTTCAAATACGTTGACTGAACACCAAATCAAATAATGATTGCTTCATATGATGCACACTAACATGAAAATTTTAATGATTTTTCAACCGAAAACTATAGCCAAAGACTTCTGTAAACAGAGTGTATATATAGTTCTTTTCAAAGGATCCTATTTTCTTACATAAGAATCCAGGGTGTTGTTAATGCTTCAGAAAGGAGGCAGAATGAGAGCAAATGCCCTAATAAAAATAGTTTTGTTAGAGACAATTTTTGACCAGTGTAGCACAAGCTCTTCTATTATAAGCACGTAATTGTTTGTTACGATAAAATACATCTGACATGAGATTTCATGTTGTCGCATTATTCCATGGCTTGAAATTGTTATAATTTTCCATTTTGATATAAATTTTATATCATTTTCTTCAGCTAGCAATAATATATTGCTCTGCAATCCAAGACTACCCAGGCTCTAGCTGGACATTTCCTATCTGCAAAAGAACGTAGTGAAGTAAGATACACTGATCAAGTTATTAGGAGACAAATGAAATGAAATGATTCACATACCTTCATAATACACAGAATGTTTCATTTTTCATTTTTCAGCATATGTAAAATTTCAGAGGTATGTTATAAAACTTCATTTATGTTTCAGCATGAAATGTTTCAGCATATGTAAAAAATTTCATAGAAGGCAAAACTCATGAATAACATACCTCTGTGAAATGTTCATGTGCAAATTTCTCATTAAGAAAGTCATCCAATTTCATGTGCAAATTTCTTATAAAATGAGAAAGATTTTTAATAATGAGAAATTTCGTATAAAATAATTTTCACAGTAAAATCTTATAAAATAACTTTCACATCTGTGCAAATTCCTCATTATGAAAGTCATCCAATTTCAGGAAAATCTCTCATTATGAAAATCATCAATTAAAAAGTCATATTATGAAATAAGTAGTCTTATAAAAAGTCATTATGAAAATCTTATTATGAAATTTCATTGCAAACAGAACTTTTGTAACAATCCCATGCGGGTAAATTTCTCATTTCATATTTGAAAACAACTCTACGTGCAAGCAGTGAAGAGATAGAGAGCGGATGATCTAGTGCATACCAACCAACTCCTCGTCGTGCCTCCCCTGCGGCACCAACCAGCTTGGACTGTCGGTCAGGTTCTATTCAGCATTTTACTCCTACAACCAAACATATATCAACAATTTGTTTTAGAATTTTTCAAAGTTTCATATTTGACTCAACAGTTTACATCCTTCAGCCATGTACTCTTCCACATATACTATACAACCACATGGGATTACTTCATTGGATTAAATTCCATCCGACCTTTCAATTCATCTTAATCCTTTTTTGATATTTACATGCATGAAGCATAAAATACTTTACTTACTGGGATTGAAGAAAGGCGCAGAATTGCAGGGTTAAAATATATTAACTTATCAAAATCTTATATATCATGCATCAGGATCAGGAAGAAATTACTCTTCTATATATTGATGTACACATATGACATATCAAATTCCATTACTTGGAATGTGATGATTGCTAAGTAAATGAATTACGGGTTGCAGGCGAAGGTGATGGATGTGTTTGAGGAGATGAGACAGAATATAGTATCAACAAACACTACTACCACAAAAACCCACCCAAAAATTGGACATGGATCAAAGCATTGAACCTTACAAAAAATATACATGAACAAATTAGAAAATAAAAAACATAATGTAATTGCAAGCTTCACGGTGGAAGAGGAAATTTAACAAACAGTTTGTGTGCCGAAGATCTAGTAGTCTAGAGTTTTGACTGGCTGATCAAGCTGGATCCTGCAAAAATATGATGAGAAATGGAAGGGATTAGAAGAAAATATTGAGAATAAAAGATTTCGATCTGCTAAATTTTTGGTTAAAACAAAAAAAGGAACAGAACAAAGTTTATTTTACTTCTGACATGCTCCAGTTTATTTTACTGCACTTACCAACCAAGTTCATGGTTGCACATAATAGCATGTACATTAAAAAGGACTGTCATTCAATCGTTCATATATGAGGGCTAGTACATTCAATATCATTTCTAGTGAACAGGACAAAGAGAGGCAAATGGATAAAGTATTTATTACTCCAAAATGTTTTCATACACGATTTTGGTCTTGTGCAGGTTCCAGTGGACAATCCCTATGTTGCACCAAAGATGTTGATGGACATTACTCAATCTCCTGCTGCAATATCAGCTAGTTCTTTTCAAAGAACAAATTAGCCTAATAAAAAACTGAAAGTATCACCTCCAGCCTATTTATAGATTGATACCTGAAAAAAATAAAGGCATTGTCAATAAAAGCATTAGTTTCTATAAACAAAGGTATTGGCAGAAGTTTTTTAAAATCATTTTTCCTGTAAGTAGTTTTTATCTTCTTTTTGGAAGTTAGAAAAATTGTTTTCTATCTTCTTCGAATAATTAGTTGTCTAGAAAATAAAAATTAGAATGAGCAGTAAATCATTTAAAAACTTGTTCAAGAGTAAAACTTCACTTGTTTTCTTTTCTAAAAACATAGAACAGAAACCAAGCAACTGGAAATTTACTGTAACATTCTCCTCTAAGCATGCCCTTGTCTAAACACAAAATCATACAATCAGGTGACCATGAGAGGAGAGAGAAAGCAAAGCTGTGGGATAAAAGTAACACAATGAACAAAAAATTTACAAATGCAGCAACACCATGGAAAAATTGAGGTGTAAAAAAATTGGAGAAAATTGTGGATGAGAAATTAGTATCAAAATTAATTAGCTAATGGATTGATGTTATCAGTAGGAACCAAACCGAAGTCATAAAGAGCTGATAATCTTATAGAACTTTATACGTTATAATTATATAAAGGGCCTCTTTATATTCAATAATTTAGATCAAGAACAAAGAACAGATTGAACAATGAAAGCACAATCACAATCAGAAATATGCATGGAATGGCATTGAAGTGCTTTTGTATTGCAGAGTTGAGCAGCTGCTCCCATTGTAACAACAAAATAGAAAACCTACTCATAGATCCATGAAAACAGCACCCATAAACTAAATAACATCACCTTAAAACCAAGAAAGTTTCTATCTTTAATTACCTGAAGCGATCGAAGAAAGCCAATCGATCATCTCCCCACCGCCAGTCGCAAAATCCAACGTCCTGTAAAAAATTCAAAACCAACTCATATATCCATGAAAATAAAAAATAGAAAACATACTCATATATCCATGAAAACAGCACCCATAAACATAAAAAATCAAAACAACATAACCCTAAAACCAAGAGAGTTTCAATATTTAATTACCCAAAACGATCAAAAAAGCGACAAAGAACACTTGAATGAGATTTCCATGGCCGCATGCTGGATGCTGCATTAAAAATCAAATACAATATCAAAAGATTGTATACTTTTACGTTATTTTCTAGGTGGAATTTCTCACCGATTTGGCCAGAGATGAGACCTTGATAGAGAGAAGTTGAGTAATGGGTCATTCAAAATATACTTGAGATGAGACCTGAATGATGCAGCTGTATTCAAATGAGAAAAAATGGGATTCAAATTCTTTCCCCTCGCCTGCCTCTCCTAGCAAATCCACCACCATCCTGTTAATTTAACGATAATTGAAAAACTAAAGAAGAGTGTTGAATATTGGACTCCCCGGATTTGGTTTTGAGCAAACATAAATAATTCATGAACTAACAATTTGTGAGCGCAGTATTGGAGATCGTCGCCAAATTCACGAGAACATTCAAAGCGACATCTCAACACTTCTCAAAGCTCGTATTCATGCCTAAAGCTTCGTTGAAGCTCTTGCGCCGCTTTGGAAGTTATGAAGAATCAATCGAAGCTCTCGAAGACCGTTTATTAAGGTTTTATTTATAGTCTTTTTAGCTTCGATATATAGAATGTTAAGCCTTGAGTATATCTTACGATTCTAACTTCATAACGCTCATATCGTAGCTCTAGGATCTTAGTACAAGTTCATTC
This sequence comes from Scilla litardierei, assembly GCA_030789695.1. Lineage (NCBI taxonomy): Eukaryota > Viridiplantae > Streptophyta > Magnoliopsida > Asparagales > Asparagaceae > Scilla > Scilla litardierei. The sequence continues at coordinate 98,546,213 of CM061140.1, read as the reverse complement.
TAACTTCCTCGAAGCGTCGTGCTTCGATTCGGACTTGTTTGTGCATGTTAGTTGGTACAAGAAGAAGTACTGACCGACTAGATGGTGATCTAGTCGGTCAGCAACTCTTCTTGGACCGACTAGTTTGATTCCTTAATTTCTTGGACTTTACTGTTTACAGTTAGTCGGTCTACGTTGACTCACCGACCGACTAGTTTGTGAACTAGTCGGTCAGTGATGCTTCTTTGACCGACTAGTTGTGACTTACTATTCATACTAAATTTCTCCTAAGCTACTGTTTATCGTTAGTCGGTCTAAGAACGTTTGGTGACCGACTAGTTGACAATCTAGTCGGTCAACTTTTGTTCTTGGACAGACTAAGTCAATTTGTATTCAGACTATTTCATTTTGCCTCTTAGTCGGTCTACGTTCATTGACTGACCGACTAGTTGTGAAACTAGTCGGTCAGAAAGTCTTCTTGGACCGACTAGATTTCTAGGTCTGAAATTCTATCTCTTCTCAGTTCCTCACTTAGTCGGTCCATGTTTGACTGACCGACTAGTTGATGAACTAGTCGGTCAGTGATTGTTCTTTGACCGACTAATTCTCCCAGATTTCTATCCGTTGGGAATTGACCTAACTTGTTTTTATGGGACCCTATAAATACGAACCTAGGTCATTTCTATCTAGGTTAGAGCTTCTATTCAGAGATTCATTGAGTTCAAAAGAGATAGCCATTCTCACTCATTTCTAAAGCTCTCTTCCTCAGAAGAAACCCATTCTCTCTCATTCTAGATCTAGAATCCATCTTGAGAGAAGTTTGTTCTTGGTGAGCCCTTCAAGCTCTAGCTTGAATCAAGTCTCCAAATCTCTCCTAGGCACCTATTGCTGGTCATTTCCTTGGTGCTAGGACTTGGTGACTTCATCTTCCTCAAATCCTTCCTTTCACCTATTTGGTAAGAAAAACTCAAGGTATAGGATTTTGTGGTAAGTTTGCTTATTTCAATATAAACTCATTTATATTGCTTGTTGATTCTCTCGGTTGTGAGAGAAGGTTGTGATCCTGGGTTGTGGGATTCACTATTGCCATTGTTGTATGATTTGATCTTGTGAAGGTTTTTCACAAGATATTCATAGGGGAAATCTTGGGTTAGGGTTTCTAACCTAAGTATCCGGAGGGGATCCGGGTGGTTGGGACGTAGGATCACCGGGAACAAGTCGGGGAGACTTGGGTGGATCCGAACCCATTAACATCATTTGTTTGCATTGTTAATTTTGTTGTTGTCTTTCAATTTAAGCTTCCGCAAATTGATTTGGTAGTTGTTTGCACAATAATTTGGAATTATACTCCTTGTTATTTTTAAAGTACTATTCACCCCCCCTCTAGTACTTGTGCAGTAGCTTGTAGGGCATTACATTTGGTATCAGAGCCAGATACTTAGCTATGTCTGCCAACGACAACAAGACCGTGTGTCCACCTTCCAACTATGACACCTTCAGGAACCGTGAAGGAGCATCTTCGGTGATGGAAGGACATTCCTCTACGAGGCCTCCATTCTTCAACGGTACCAACTACGGGTACTGGAAATGCCGGATGGAAACCTTCCTCCGGAGTGCATCTTTATGGATGACCACAATGAAGGAATACATCGAGCCCGAAGATGAAGACTTTGAGAAATGGACAACCGCGGAGGTCGCCGCAGAGGTAAGCAATGCCAAGGCAATGAACGCCTTGCAATGCGCATTGGAGCCCGAGGACTTCAATAAGATATGCACATGTAAGAGTGCATATCAAATTTGGAACTCCCTCCTCATACTTCATGAAGGGACGAGTAGGGTAAGAGACTCTAAACTCGTAGTCGTAAACAAAGATTACGAAATGTTTCATATGCAACAGGGCGAGAAGATGAAAGAATATTACGCTCGCTTCGTTGACATAATAAACGAGTTAGAGGCCCTCGGCAAGTCCTACACTCAAAAGGAGAAGTGCTCAAAGCTTATCGAAGGACTTCCTTCTTCTTGGGAGAAACGTACCTTCGCCATCGAGGAAGGTAATGACATGAATAAGTATACCGTAGTTCAATTAATGGGTACTTTGATGTCATACGAGGTACGCAAAGATAGCAAGGTGAAGTTACAAGAAAAGATGAAGTCCTATTTGAACCAAGACGTGCCTAAGAAAAAGGCAATTGCATTCAAGGCGGCTTCATCCACCTCTACCGATGATGAGGACTCGGAAGAAGAAATGGACATGGAATCCATTGCACTCATGGCAAAGAAGTTCAATCGCTTCTTCCGAAAGGGTAACTTCAAACAAAAATCTAAATTTACTTCTACTAACGCCTCTCCACCTTTGTGCTTTAAATGCAATAAGCCAGGACACATCAAAGCGGATTGTCCTCAAAACAAGCAAAAGGAGAAGTGGAAGGCGCCGAAGTTCGACAAGTCAAAGAAGTACAAAAAGGGATACAAAAAGGGACTTGTCGGAGCAACATTCACCGATTCCGAGGATTCCTCAAGCGGAGAGTCGGACGATGAGAAAGTGGAGCAAGCACACATGTGCTTCATGGCAATAGAGGAGCATGATCAAGGATCTTCCTCCTCCGATGATAGCGACAACGAAGGCGATGAGGTAACTATGGATGATCTTAGGGATGCTAACTCTCAATTATGGTCAAAATACACTAAATTAGTAAATAGATATACTAAGGTAAAAGATGACCTAGCTAGCATTCAAACCTCGCCTAAGACTATCATCACCAACAACGACACCGTTGTTGGAGAGTTAAGAAATGAGATTGTTAATTTCAAATCTAAACTTGAACATGTTAGCATTGAAGATCCGGAAGAACATAGGATAGCAGATTTGACTTCTCAAAACTCGACTTTGAGTATTGAGAATGAGAATCTTAAATCTCGTGTTTATGTGCTCACATCGCAAGTATCTACTTTGGATACTTCTATGCGTTCTCTCAAAGAGAAATATGAGAACACATTAGGCCGAATTAATAAATTCAATAAGGGTAAGGACCATTTGGATAAAATCCTAAGTGACTTACTTCCGGCCAATCACCACATTGGTTTGGGGTATACGATGGGATGTCCATCCAAAGCGGCCACTACTTTTGTTAGGCCAACTTCCGGTGACTCTACGAGTGGTAGCAAACACTCTATTGGTAGTTCATCTACCAATGGTGCTTCCACCTCGTCCACACCCTCTTTTGGAAAGAAACCCACTTTGGGTGGACCTCCAAAGAAGGGGCATGCTTATATGTACACCAATACCATGCCACGTAGGAACACACGTCCTACTCCACCATCTCACACATATGATGATTTCTATGCTACACGTTCACGGGCACGTGCACACCATGTGAGACACCCTCACGCACGTGTTCCCACACATGCATATGTTCACCCACCTCATCATATGAATAATTCTCGTCGTGCACCATTCCATCATGTTCCGTATGCCTATCCACAACATGCATCACGTAGAAATCAACGTCGCATGCATGCACCCAATAGGATGATGGCTCCCAAAATTTTCACTATTTGGAGCCCAAAGGACACAAGCATGGAAGAAAAACAAGTATATATGAATGCTTATTTTTCGGATGTTGTGCATAGTAGAAATTATGTGGGGAAGTCAAAGTCCAATTGGACTTGGCTTCCAAAGGTCTAACCTTTGAGGACCCAATGACCTTGGGTACCATGATATGAATGTTTCTATCTTTAGGTACTCAAGGAAAAGAAAAAGAAGAGGAGCAACAAATTTAAATTTAGCTCCAAAGGGAATTGGATACTCGATAGCGGGTGTTCAAAACACATGACAGGTGACGCTCAATTGCTCTCCGGAGTGGTTCCCGTTGCAAATGGAAATCGCGTTGTATTTGGAGGCAACGAGAGCAAAACCATCGTCGGTGTTGGTAAAGTGGGTAACCCGTCTAAACCCTTAATTAGTGATGTCTATCTAGTTGATGGTTTAAATCATAATCTTATTTCAATAAGCCAACTTTGTGACAAAGGTTACAAAGTTAGCTTTGCGAAAGGATTGTGTCATATTTCAAATGATAATAATAAATTATTATTTTCCGGCACACGCCATAAAGATATTTATATTTTGGATCTTCCTAAGTCATATGAACAATGTCTCGTTGCCAACACAAGTGAACAACACTTCTGGCATCGACGCTTTGGACATGTGAACTTTGGAACACTTTATAAGCTTTAGAAATTAAATTCCATTAAAGGTTTTCCGAAGCTCGTTTTTGAAAAGAAAATTTTTTGTGATTCTTGTCAACGTGGCAAACTTCCTAAATCTTCATTTAAACCTAAGAAAAGCATTTCTACGAAACGGCCACTAGAGCTATTACATCTAGATTTATTTGGGCCAACTAGAGTTGCTTCCTTAGGAAATGCAAGATATGGACTTGTCATCGTCGATGATTATTCAAGATTTACATGTGTATTTTTCTTATGTAATAAAAATGAAGCTTTTGAAAACTTCACAATATTTGTGAAGAAAGTACAAAATCTCATCGGAACCACCATTGTCACTATTCGTAGTGATCATGGGGGTGAATTTGAGAATGAGTCTTTCTAAAATTTTTGTGATGATCTTGGAATTACTCACACGTTTTCTTTCCCTCACGCACCTCCTCAAAATGGTGTTGTTGAGAGGAAGAATAGAACGCTTGTGGAGTGTGCTCGCACTATGCTCGAAGATAGTCAACTTGGTTATCAATTTTGGGCGGAAGCGGTACATGTAGTGCCCTGGGAAGCTACTGCACATGTACTAGAGGGGGGGTGAATAGTACTTTTAAATAATAAGGAGAGTTATTCCTAATTATCGTGCAATTAACAAACAACGTTGCGGAATAACTACAATCAAGAATTAATGCAAACGCAAACACAATGGTTTAATGGGTTCGGATCCACCCAAGTCTCCCCGACTTGTTCCCGGTGATCCTACGTCCCAACCACCCGGATCCCTTCCGGATACTTGAGTTAGAAACCCTAACTCAAGATTTCCAATATGACCACTTGCAAAAACCTCACAAGTGCAAACGACCTACAATCGATGACCGTGACTCCCACAACCCGGGATCACGCAAAACCTCTCACAACCGAGAGTATACAATTCAAATAAAACTGAAATGAAATGCTTACCAACAAAATACATATGCCTTGAGATTTCTTACCAAATTAGGGCAAAGAGGATTTTGATGGAGGAAGATGGCACCAAACCCTAGCTTCAAGAAGATGACCAGCAATGGAAGCCTAGGGTGGAGATGGTGACCTAGAATCAAGCTTCTAGCTTGAATGGCTCACAATGGAGAGAATCTCTCTTGAGGATTTAGGACTCAAGAACTTGAGGGAGAGATTCTTGTGAGAAGAGAGAGCTTGGAAATAGAGTTGATAGCTCTTGTCTTTTGATCTGAAAATATCTCCAATATGTTGCTTAACCTTTTCAAGAAATGAATCAGGATTCTATTTATAGGGGCAAGGAAAAACGAGTTCAAAAATATCCCAACGGCTCTTTTCTGAACCAGACTAGTCGGTCAAAGAAGGATCACTGACCGACTAGTTCATCAACTAGTCGGTCGGTGATACAACGTAGACCGACTAAGAGGTGAACAGCCAAAAGGTGAAGTTCCAGGCAAAGACAACTAGTCGGTCTAAGAAGACTTGCCGACCGACTAGTTTCACAACTAGTCGGTCGGTGAATGTTCTTTGACCGACTAACGTCGAAATAGAATAGGCTGACTTCAAGTTGACTTAGTCGGTCTAAGAACAAATGCTGACCGACTAGTTTCTCAACTAGTCGGTCGGTAAACGTTCTTTGACCGACTAACTCGAAACAGTAGCTCAGGCTGAAAATGACTGTACACAACTAGTCGGTCTGAGAAGGACTCCTGACCGACTAAATCGTCATCTAGTCGGTCGGTGACTCTTCTTTGACCGACTAACTGTAGACAGGGAAAGAGCTGAATATAGAGAAGGCAAACTAGTCGGTTCATGTAGAGTTGCCGACCGACTAAATCGTCATCTAGTCGGTTGGTGACTCTTCTTGAACCAACTAACATGCACTCGAAGCCGATGGAAGAAGCGATAGGCTTCGGGAAAGTTTCTAATGGCTTCTATGAATATCCTAGCTCTAAGATATGAGTGAAATGAAGATTATAAAGTAAGTCCTACTCAAGGCTTAACATTCTAATCTATGAAGCTAGAAGACTATAAAATAAACCTTACGAGCCGTCTTCAAAGCTTCAATCTTCATTCCTCTTGACTTCCATATTGCTCCTTGAGCTTCAACGAAGCTCCAGGCACACGATCACGTTCATTGAGAAGTCTTGACACGTCGCTTATGTTGTACGTGGTATTTTGGCGACGATCTCCATAACTGCGCTCACAAATTGTTAGTTCACGATTTATTTATGTTTGCTCATCATCCAAAACCAAATCCGGGGAGTCCAATACTCAACATTCTCCCCCTTTTTGGTGATGACAAACCAACATAAATAATAATAAAAAATAATGAACTAAATGAAATATACTTACTCCCCCTGCATTGATGACACATTAGTTCCATATGAAATAATAAGCACATACATCAAGCAGACGAGGAAAGTTAAAATTCAAATCCAATATTTGAGATTTAGGATTTGTAATCCATTTTTATATCTTAACTCCCCCTGAATCTAACATATCAAGTTAGATTCATGGTAGATTATCATTTAGCACATGTCATTATTATATGTCTCTCCCCCTTTGGCATAATCCAAAAAGAGCGGGAGGAAGCCAATGAAAATAAATCATGTCCAAATAATTCATTAAGCATGGGAGTCTAAGAATACGACCACGTTTCATATGACACCAAAATAAAATTCGAATAAAATCAAAGCGTGTCAATGAGACCATAGTTGAAAATCGAAAACTAAAATCATCAAAATATCAAATGTAAATTCACTTATTGAAGAAATGAATTTACTCTCCAATATCAACATTCATAGCTATTTTAGTGCATGGAAAACAATTCTATGTTTTCATACAACTAAAGCTATTGATTCATAATAAATCGTCGAGCGACGAAATCAATATCAGAGACATACATAAACTGTGCACAAAGGAATGAACCATCAGAAGAGTGGTGCACATCATAGAATATCAAATGTCACAATATCGATCGAAAATGAACATAAAGTAAAAGCACATCAAAACTAAGTGAAGTGTGCGATGAGAAGTGACAAGGTGATAAAAGTAATACGAAAATCATCATAATAACTTTTAAAACATGTCATGCCAAAAATAGATATGAATTTCAAAGCATTTATGGCTTTCACAATTTTATCATGCTAGGAGAAACAAAATGATATCAATGTAAAGAAATCGATCTTAACCAAGCATGCATTCAACCCTCATGGATACCAAATGTAATATCATACTTACAACATTAAGCTCCCCCTACATTGGTGCATTACCCAAGCACCATCAACTCCGTTTGAATGAAAGTCTTCGCAAATCGAGGAGTTGATAGGGTTGGTATCCCATGGTGGATTGAACCTAGATAACTTCATTTTGGTATCCAAAAACCCTTTTGGATCCAATGGGTTAGACAACAAATTTGAAATATGAAATTAAAAATTATTGTAAACCATAAATTAATATACTCAAAATCAATTTTATAAACAAATGCCTTGGTACCCATAACATGATCATAAACTCATGGTACCAAGAATTGAAGAGTTAAAGGAACTAACCCTTCGGAAACCAAGTCCAAGAGGAACTTGACTTCCCAACATAATCATTATTCAAAATAACATCATTAACATAGGATTGCACATAAACATTCATATCATCATCACTAGTGTTCTTGGGACCCCAAATAGTGTACATTTTGGGAATCCTCTTCCTAGTGGTTGCATGCACAAAAGTTTGATTTCTATGTGGTGCATGTGGCCTAGGAGCATGAGATCTAGCAATAGTATGATGATGTGTGTATGCATGAGGATGATTATGAGAGTAGGCATGCACATGTGGATGAGATGTTTGAACAGAAGCATTAGGATGTGCATGAGCATGATTACGTGCATGTGGGTGTCTCATATGAGTGTTAGCACGTGTTCGTGGGTGCGGAGCATAAAAATCATTATAAATATTAGCATGCACCGGTGGAGTAGGATGTGTGTTCCTACGTGGCATAGCATGTGAGTACATAAAAGCATGACCCCTCTTTGGAGGTCTACCCAAAGTGGGTTTCTTTCCAATCGGGGGTGTGTACGAAGTGGAAGCTCTATTGGTAGGAGAACTACCAATGGGGTGTTTGCTCCCACTCGTCGAGGCATCGGATGTTGGCCTAACAAAGGTGGTAGGCGATTTGGATGAGTCTCTCATCTTATACCCCAAGCCAATGTGGTGTTTGGCCGGAAGTAAGTCATTTAGGATATTATCCAAATGGCCCTTACCTTTATTGAAATCATTGATACGGCCTAACGTGCACTCATACTTCTCTTTGAGAGAATGCAAAGAAGCATCCAAAGTGGATACTTGCGATGTGAGTACATAAACACGTGATTTGAGATTCTTATTCTCAATACTCAAAGTTGAGTTTTGAGACGTCAAATCCGCTATCACATGTTCATCCGAATCCTCAACAAGAACATGCTCAAGTTGAGATTTGAGGGACTTCACCTCATTTCTCAACAAGCCATTATGAGTAAGCAAACTTGCTTTCTCATTGGCGAGAGTCTCAACAATGGTGTCATTGTTGGTGATGGTAGACTTAGGAGAGGTTTGGAGGCTAACAAGTTCATTTTTGGTCTTGTTATATCGATCTACTAATTTAGTAAATTTAGACCAAATTTCTTGGTTTGCTAACCTCATTTCATCAATAGTAGGTTCTCCGCTTTCATTCTCGCTACCATCCTCGCTTTCATCCTCGCTATCATCGAAGGAGGACTTTCGATCTTTTGCCTCATTAGCCATGAAGCAGAGTTTTGCTTTCTCCACTCTTCCATCATCCGACTCTCCACTTGAGGAATCCTCTTCGGAGTCGGTGAATGTGCCAACAAGTCCTTTCTTGTACTTTCTCGACTTGTCGTACTTCGATGCTTTCCCCTTCTCCTTGTGTTTGTAGAGAGGACAATCCGGTTTGATGTGTCCTGGCTTGTTGCATTTATAACACACGGGAGTAGAAGCATTAGTCGAACTAACTTTAGATTTATTCAAAGATATACCTTCTCGGAGGAATCGATCGAACTTCCTTGCCATACGGGCAATGGATTCCATGTCCAATTCGTCTTCCGATTCTTCATCATCGGTAGATGGAGCGGCCTTGAATGCAATTCCCTTTTTCTTTGGCTCGTCTTGCTTCAAGTACGCCTTCATCTTTTCCCTCATCCGGATCTTACTATCCTTGCGTACCTCGTAAGACAACAAGGTACCCATTAGTTGTACGACGGTGTATTTATTCATGTCATTACCTTCCTCGATGGCGTAGGTACGCTTTTCCCAACACGATGGAAGACCGTCGATAATCTTCGCGACTTTCTCCTTTTGGGTATAGACCTTCCCAAGAGCTTCCAAGTCGTTTGATATATCCACAAAGCGAGCGTAATATTCCTTCATGGTTTCGCCCTGCTCCATATGAAACAACTCAAATTCTTTATTAGCAACGACGAGTTTAGAATCTTTTACCGTACTCGATCCTTCGTGCAATATGAGGAGTTGGTTCCATATTTGATATGCACTCTTACATGTGCATATCTTGTTGAAGTCCTCGGGCTCCAACGCACAATTCAAGGCATTCATTGCCTTGGCATTTGCTACTTCCGCGGCGACCTCCGCGGGAGTCCACTTCGCAAAATCTTCTTCGGAAGGCTCGACATACTCCGTCATGGTGGCTCTCCATAGTGAAGCGCTCCGGAGGAAAATTTGCATCCGGCATTTCCAGTACCCATAGTTGGTACCGTTGAAGTGTGGAGGCCTGACTGAGGATAGTCCTTCCATAACTGAAGAAGCTCCATCGCGGTTCCTGAAGACGTTGTAGTCGTTGTTCGTCATAGCTTTGAACTTTGGCTATGTGTAGCTTTGAACTTGGCTTTGATACCAATTGTAGTGCCCTGGGAAGCTACTGCACATGTACTAGAGGGGGGGTGAATAGTACTTTTAAATAATAAGGAGAGTTATTCCTAATTATCGTGCAATTAACAAACAACGTTGCGGAATAACTACAATCAAGAATTAATGCAAACGCAAACACAATGGTTTAATGGGTTCGGATCCACCCAAGTCTCCCCGACTTGTTCCCGGTGATCCTACGTCCCAACCACCCGGATCCCTTCCGGATACTTGAGTTAGAAACCCTAACTCAAGATTTCCAATATGACCACTTGCAAAAACCTCACAAGTGCAAACGACCTACAATCGATGACCGTGACTCCCACAACCCGGGATCACGCAAAACCTCTCACAACCGAGAGTATACAATTCAAATAAAACTGAAATGAAATGCTTACCAACAAAATACCTATGCCTTGAGATTTCTTACCAAATTAGGGCAAAGAGGATTTTGATGGAGGAAGATGGCACCAAACCCTAGCTTCAAGAAGATGACCAGCAATGGAAGCCTAGGGTGGAGATGGTGACCTAGAATCAAGCTTCTAGCTTGAATGGCTCACAATGGAGAGAATCTCTCTTGAGGATTTAGGACTCAAGAACTTGAGGGAGAGATTCTTGTGAGAAGAGAGAGCTTGGAAATAGAGTTGATAGCTCTTCTCTTTTGATCTGAAAATATCTCCAATATGTTGCTTAACCTTTTCAAGAAATGAATCAGGATTCTATTTATAGGGGCAAGGAAAAACGAGTTCAAAAATATACCAACGGCTCTTTTCTGAACCAGACTAGTCGGTCAAAGAAGGATCACTGACCGACTAGTTCATCAACTAGTCGGTCGGTGATACAACGTAGACCGACTAAGAGGTGAACAGCCAAAAGGTGAAGTTCCAGGCAAAGACAACTAGTCGGTCTAAGAAGACTTGCCGACCGACTAGTTTCACAACTAGTCGGTCGGTGAATGTTCTTTGACCGACTAACGTCGAAATAGAATAGGCTGACTTCAAGTTGACTTAGTCGGTCTAAGAACAAATGCTGACCGACTAGTTTCTCAACTAGTCGGTCGGTAAACGTTCTTTGACCGACTAACTCGAAACAGTAGCTCAGGCTGAAAATGACTGTACACAACTAGTCGGTCTGAGAAGGACTCCTGACCGACTAAATCGTCATCTAGTCGGTCGGTGACTCTTCTTTGACCGACTAACTGTAGACAGGGAAAGAGCTGAATATAGAGAAGGCAAACTAGTCGGTTCATGTAGAGTTGCCGACCGACTAAATCGTCATCTAGTCGGTTGGTGACTCTTCTTGAACCAACTAACATGCACTCGAATCCGATGGAAGAAGCGATAGGCTTCGGGAAAGTTTCTAATGGCTTCTATGAATATCCTAGCTCTAAGATATGAGTGAAATGAAGATTATAAAGTAAGTCCTACTCAAGGCTTAACATTCTAATCTATGAAGCTAGAAGACTATAAAATAAACCTTACGAGCCGTCTTCAAAGCTTCAATCTTCATTCCTCTTGACTTCCATATTGCTCCTTGAGCTTCAACGAAGCTCCAGGCACACGATCACGTTCATTGAGAAGTCTTGACACGTCGCTTATGTTGTACGTGGTATTTTGGCGACGATCTCCATAACTGCGCTCACAAATTGTTAGTTCACGATTTATTTATGTTTGCTCATCATCCAAAACCAAATCCGGGGAGTCCAATACTCAACAGTACACACCGCTTGTTATGTGTTTAATAGAATACTTTTGAGGCCCGGCACCAAACAAACTTGCTATGAATTGTTGTTTGGTAGATTGCCTTAAGTTAAACATTTTCGTGTTTTCGGCGCAAAATGTTTTATTAAAAACACATATGATAATTTGGACAAGTTTGATCCGAGATGGATGAGGGAATATTTGTTGGGTATTCCTCACGTAGCAAAGCCTACCGGATATACAACAAAAGATCCTCTACGATCGAGGAATCACTTCATGGCTCTTTTAATGAGAATTTTACTGCTTCTAGAATTTCAAATGATAATGATTCTATGGATGTTTTATGTGATTCGTTTGAAAATTCTAAGTCTATTGATTCAATTGATTCTATTGATACTAACCCGACTAATGAAGTTGTTGAGAATGTGCCTAGTGATCAAGGTATTCCCAAGCGGCTTCATACCGTTCGCGACCATCCCCATGAGCAAGTCATTGGCAATATTAATGATAGTGTCAAGACGAGATCTCAAGTCCACCACTTCGCCAATTGTGCTTTTGCCTCATCGATAGAGCCAAAGAATATAGTTGAAGCGTGCGAAGATAGTGCTTGGATCCTTGCCATGGAGGAGGAACTCATTCAATTCGAGAGGAATGAGGTATGGGAGCTTGTTCCTTTGCCATCGAAGAACCACACCGTCATAGGGACAAAGTGGATCTTCAAGAACAAAACCGACGAAAATCAAGTCGTCGTCCGGAACAAAGCTCGGTTAGTTGCTCAAGGCTATCGCCAAGAGGAAGGTATCAATTTCGAAGAATCCTTCGCTCCGGTAGCTAGATTAGAATCAATTAGACTTTTATTGTCTTATGCATGCCATAAAAATTTTAAGTTATTTCAAATGGATGTTAAAAGTGCATTTTTAAACGGAGATGTTGTTGAGGAGTTTACGTTTCTCAACCTCCGGGCTTCATAAATGAAAAATTTCCAAATCATGTTTTTAAACTTAAGAAAGCTCTTTATGGTTTGAGACAAGCTCCTCGAGCTTGGTATGATCGCCTAAAGAATTTTCTTTTGGATTTGAATTTTAAAATGGGCGAAGCCGATTCTACACTTTTTGTTAAGCATGCGAATAATGATATTTTATTAGTTCAAATTTATGTTGATGATATCATTTTCGGTGCTACTAACTTCACTCTTTGCGAAGATTTTTCTAATGTTATGAAGGAACAATTTGAGATGAGCCACATGGGCGAACTCAAATATTTCTTAGGTCTCCAAATTCGCCAATTGAACGATGCAATCTTCATCCACCAAACGAAGTATACGGTGGAGTTGCTTAAGCGATTTGGAATGGAGAGTGCTTCCGGGAAAAAGACTCCAATGAGCACGACTACGCATCTTGACAAGGATACGGGTGGTAAGGATGTAGACATTCGTCTATATCGAGGTATGATAGGTAGTTTACTTTATCTTACCGCAAGTAGGCCCGATATTATGTTTGACGTATGCATATGTGCTCGTTATCAGTCTCAACCTAAGGAGTCTCACTTAGTAGCGGTAAAACGTATTTTCCGTTATCTAAGTTATACACTTGATTTTGGATTACTTTATCCAAAATCTAGCACGTATGAGTTAGTCTCATATAGTGATGCCGATTATGCGGGATGCAAATCCGACAGGAAAAGTATTAGTGGCACTTGCCATTTTCTAGGAAATTCTCTTGTCTCTTGGTTTTCCAAGAAGCAAAATTCCGTATCACTTTCAACCACCGAGGCGGAATATATTGCCGCCGGTGCCGCTTGTGCCCAGGTTCTTTGGATGAGACACACTTTGAAGGATTTTGGTATTCACTGTGATACTAGCCCTATCATGGTGGATAACCAAAGTGCTATCTGTCTTTCAAAGAATCCGGTGCACCATTCCCGATCAAAACACATAGATGTCCGACACCACTTTTTAGATGATCATGTTGCTAAAAAGGACATCATTTTAGTGTACGTTGAAACCCAAAAGCAAATCGCCGATATTTTCACGAAACCCCTAAAGGCGGACTCCTTTGTGCGGTTGTGTCGAGAATTGGGGATTATGGGTGAATCCGAGATATAGGATTCATATTTCATTCAATTATCTTGCATGCTATTCGATTTCGCGATATTTCATTCATGCTAGATTTATTGAATTTTTGGGAATTTTATGTGATATGTATGAATTTATGATCGAATTCTTATTTGAAAGTCGTATTTAAGATTTCGACGTTTTATGGGGTAATTTAGATGACTAATGAGAGTGTTAAGATGTTTCATCCAAGTGGTTTGTGAAGAGAAATCATTTATCTATGTTTGGACTCTTCTAGTCGGTTTCAGTTCATTAGTCAACCGACTAGATGCTCATCTAGTCGGTCAGCTAGTGAACTCAGACCGACGAGATCAAGCTTTTATCTAACTCTTATCATTTTCTTTCTTTAGTCGGTCACAGTACACTTACCGACCGACTAGATTGAAAACTAGTCGGTCAGTGAGTATACTGCGACCGACTAATTCTAGCCCTAAAAATTCCTGTTTGCCTCTGTTTCGACTTAGTCGGTTCAAGCTCATTGACCGACCGACTAGATCGTGATCTAGTCGGTCAGTTCTTGAACTGTGACCGACTAAGTGGGTTAGGGCAAATGTGTCTTTTCAAAATCTCGATCGACTTAAATCGATTCTATCCGACTAATCTTAGTTTTAGTCGGTATCTTCTCTCCTCCAGCCCGAAAAACTCCCAAAACCCCTTCGAGACTCTTCATCTTCCGTCGATTTCCGGCCAGATTTCCGGCCATCCCCGCCGTCCGATCGCCGTCGCCCTATCTCCTAGGTATAACCCCTCTCCTAGATCGTGTTTTATCTTTCTAGGGTTTGTTCTAGGCTTCATTTCTCTCCTAGGTGATCTAGGGTTTCGGATTTTTCGAAGTGTGTTAGGATTTGTTGATTGTGCTTCTAGGGTTTGATCTCTAGGGTTTGTGTAAGCTTCGGTTGCGTGTACTCGTCGTGCCACAATCATGGCAAAGACGAGGATTCCTATCACTTCATCTGGGGCTTCTCCTATGTCTATAGAGCCTTCCAACCCTAGGAATCCGTCTAAGCCCAAGCGTCGTGCTAAATCTACCCAAGCTTCTCCGTCTTCGCCTCCTCTGAAGAAGCAGAGGACGGCGACGGTCAAACCCCGAAAATCTAAGTCTAAAAAGCCCATACTCCACTCACCCTCTACTCCTCCTGATTCCGATACTGAGTTTATCCCTGAGGATGAGTCTGGCCATAGGGAACCTACTCCTCCACTTCGTCCTAGGACTCGCCAGCCTAAGGGAAAGGGCCCAATGCCAGCGGGTGGTGTTGACATATCGTTGTGTCGTGACGACCCTATGTGTCTCGCGGCCTACAACCGTATTAAACACTGCCCGATGCTATTGGAGCACTATGTTCAGTTTTCAGATTTCCTTGGCTTAGCTGACCTCCTCTCCTATAGTGGCCTACTTGATTATCTTCGCTATGACCCCAAGGCGAATCCTAGACCATATCCTCGCCTGGTAAAATTGTTCTATGCCAATCGTGTCCGAGGCCTGTACGATGAGTGTCACTCCATCGAGACTACTGTCTTGGGAACTCCTATAGTTCTCATGGCAGAAATCTTGGGGGAGATACTTGGCTGTTCGTCGTCTGGTCTCCTTCCTTCTGACATTTCCGTCGATGATATATCTTCCTTGGATCAGTCCGTTCTTTCTGATATCTTCCATGTGATCCCTCCTGCCTTTATTGGAGTTCCTTCGAAGTCGTTCAAGCCTAATGCATGGGTGTTGAATCTTATTCTGAAGTCGTGCTTGCTTCCCAAGTACGGCTCATCTTCACTTCCATCCCAGCCATTTTTGAAGCTTATTTACGCTCTTTTCTTGGGTTGCGAGATTAATTGGGCTCGCGTTATACTCGATAAGATGGACTCTTTCGAGTGTATACGCAAGACCAATAAATCTGCGCATATTCCTTATCCGTGTCTGTTGACCCTGGTTTTCCGTCATTTCCGAGTCCCTCTCCCTCCTGACGATGAGCGTCCCTTGGGTCCCCCTCTGAACGTGACGGCCGTTAAGAAATCTCTAGCGGCGCTTCGTCACGTGCAGAGGTCGACCGAATCTGCTTCTCAGGCTACTCCCTCAGCAGCTGCAGCCTCCACTCCTCCTGCTACATTAGATGATGTCGTACGCCTTCTTCGTCGGCACGAGTCGCGTTTGGCTCGTACCGAGGAGGTCGTCTGCCGTATGGCTCAGATGATGGGCATTGATCTTCCTCCTTCCGTTTCTGAGGCCGAGGAGATGGACGATGAGGAGATTGACGATCTTGTCACTTCCTTGGCTCGTGGCGATGAGGCCACTGCTGCTGCTGCTGCTACCACTTCTGCTCCTAGAGTTGGCACCACTTCCGGTGCTCCAGAGCCTTCTGCTTCAGTAGTTCAGACTTCTGAGGCTGCTGTTGTCCCTGTTGACGAGCCTGCTCCTGTCTTACCTGCTGTTGAGACCCCTCCTGTTGAGACCCCAGCTGTTGAGCCCGTCGTTTCCACACCTGCCCCGACGATCCCGTCTGTTGAGACGCCTCTCCTCCCTGTAGAGCATGAGTCCACTCCGTCGACTGGACCCACGGAGACTGCAGATCCAGCCACTTCCTCGTGATCGTCTGTTTCGAGGACTCTCCACTACTCTTTGGATGATATATCTTTTTGAGAGTATTTTGGGTTAGGATGGAGTTTGAGGGTTGTTTTGATGTATTTTTGAGTTGTCTGGATGTCGGTGTTGGATATTTTGATGTACTTTGGATGATGTTGATGTTGGTGTTATATTTTGATGTGGATGATGATGTTGTACTTTTTGATGTTTATATAGATGATGTGTCGTACTTGATATGATGTACTTCTTGTATTCGATATCTTTTTGGATGTACTCATGATGTTTCTATCTATATATACATCGATGTTCATGTTGTGAAATTTACTTCGTCGTGCACATTAATTCTCATTCAATGTCCATGCTATGTAAAATCTTCGCTCGACGATTGAAAAACTTGGTTAAATAGATTGAAATTCTATAATTGTATAGAATTGTTTTCCATGCACAAATTTAACCAAGAATATTGAATATTGAAGAGTATGTTTCTTTATTCAAGAAATGAACAATTATTTGGTATTTTTGATGATTTTGATTATCGCTTTTTGATAATGTACAATTTGGCACACCTTGATTTGATTTCATCATTTTTCCCTTGGTGTCAATTAGGTTCATCGTCATTGTCTACGACTCCCGATGTTGGATTTTCCATTTCCTAGTTGTTGTCGTTGTATGCCCCCCATTTTTGGGATAATGCCAAAGGGGGAGAGATAATGATAATAAATAGGGCAAATGAAAATTTAACTCAATTTCCAAGAATCTAGTTTGATATGTTAGATTCAGGGGGGAGTTAAGATATATATAAGGATTTCTCAAAATCCGATATTTCGAAAATCGATTCTCTTTATTTATCTTACTCGTCTGATTGATGCAATTCATATATATTCATTTTGGAATTAACGTGTCATCAATGCAGGGGGAGTAAGTATTTTACATTTGAATCATTATTTTTTATTATTATTTATGTTGGTTTGTCATCACCAAAAAGGGGGAGAATGTTGAATATTGGACTCCCCGGATTTGGTTTTGATGATGAGCAAACATAAATAATTCATGAACAAACAATTTGTGAGCGCAGTATTGGAGATCGTCGCCAAATTCACGAGAACATTCAAAGCGACATCTCAACACTTCTCAAAGCTCATATTCATGCCTAAAGCTTCGTTGAAGCTCTTGCGCCGCTTTGGAAGTTATGAAGAATCAATCGAAGCTCTCGAAGACCGTTTATTAAGGTTTTATTTATAGTCTTTTTAGCTTCGATATATAGAATGTTAAGCCTTGAGTATATCTTACGATTCTAACTTCATAACGCTCATATCGTAGCTCTAGGATCTTAGTACAAGTTCATTCTAACTTCCTCGAAGCGTCGCGCTTCGATTCGGACTTGTTTGTGCATGTTAGTTGGTACAAGAAGAAGTACTGACCGACTAGATGGTGATCTAGTCGGTCAGCAACTCTTCTTGGACCGACTAGTTTGATTCCTTAATTTCTTGGACTTTACTGTTTACAGTTAGTCGGTCTACGTTGACTCACCGACCGACTAGTTTGTGAACTAGTCGGTCAGTGATGCTTCTTTAACCGACTAGTTGTGACTTACTGTTCATACTAAATTTCTCCTAAGCTACTGTTTATCGTTAGTCGGTCTAAGAACGTTTGGTGACCGACTAGTTGACAATCTAGTCGGTCAACTTTTGTTCTTGGACAGACTAAGTCAATTTGTATTCAGACTATTTCATTTTGCCTCTTAGTCGGTCTACGTTCATTGACTGACCGACTAGTTGTGAAACTAGTGGGTCAGAAAGTCTTCTTGGACCGACTAGATTTCTAGGTCTGAAATTCTATCTCTTCTCAGTTCCTCACTTAGTCGGTCCATGTTGTTTGACTGACCGACTAGTTGATGAACTAGTCGGTCAGTGATTGTTCTTTGACCGACTAATTCTCCCAGATTTCTATCCGTTGGGAATTGACCTAACTTGTTTTTATGGGACCCTATAAATACGAACCTAGGTCATTTCTATCTAGGTTAGAGCTTCTATTCAGAGATTCATTGAGTTCAAAAGAGATAGCCATTCTCACTCATTTCTAAAGCTCTCTTCCTCACAAGAAACCCATTCTCTCTCATTCTAGATCTAGAATCCATCTTGAGAGAAGTTTGTTCTTGGTGAGCCCTTCAAGCTCTATCTTGAATCAAGTCTCCAAATCTCTCCTAGGCACCTATTGCTGGTCATTTCCTTGGTGCTAGGACTTGGTGACTTCATCTTCCTCAAATCCTTCCTTTCACCTATTTGGTAAGAAAAACTCAAGGTATAGGATTTTGTGGTAAGTTTGCTTATTTCAATATAAACTCATTTATATTGCTTGTTGATTCTCTCGGTTGTGAGAGAAGGTTGTGATCCCGGGTTGTGGGATTCACTATTGCCATTGTTGTATGATTTGATCTTGTGAAGGTTTTTCACAAGATATTCATAGTGGAAATCTTGGGTTAGGGTTTCTAACCTAAGTATCCGGAGGAGATCTGGGTGGTTGGGACGTAGGATCACCGGGAACAAGTCGGAGAGACTTGGGTGGATCCGAACCCATTAACATCATTTGTTTGCATTGTTAATTTTGTTGTTGTCTTTCAATTTAAGCTTCCGCAAATTGATTTGGTAGTTGTTTGCACAATAATTTGGAATTATACTCCTTGTTATTTTTAAAGTACTATTCACCCCCCCTCTAGTACTTGTGCAGTAGCTTGTAGGGCATTACAAAGAGTTGCCTATCAACGATCAAGAACATACACTCAAAATGGTTACCACAAAGTAACCAAATTCAACAAATTAGGACCTTGGGCTTTCAAGCTACAATCCATCAATAAAGCAGTAACATGCAAATCACATAAAAGGAGAGAACCTAGAAGGTAAATAGATAATTAGGAGCAAGCCAAAAAATCAAAAGATCATTTTTGATCGATAAAATCGATGAAAGGTCTCATCTTTGGGTTGATAGTGTCGACGGTGACCCCCAGCGCTGGAAGCAGAAGCAAACTTTTGCTTGTATTAACATGCAAATCACATAAAAGGAAAGAACACAAATGGGAAATAGCTAATTAGGAGTAAACCCAAAAATAAAAAAATCTCAATTTAACAGATAAAATTGATGAAAGGTATCACCTTTGCACTCGAATCAGTTGGGTGTTTGGATCTGAACTATGGCTAGGGTTAGGGTGTTTGGATCTGAACTTTGAAGAAGCGACATGTGAATGGATCGACTCAAGAGCTCCATTAGGGCATCCGATGGCCATCTGGAAGCTACAAAAAGGCTCTGATGGCCGGATGCCACATTTGTGCTTTGATGCTACCTCCAGAATCGACTCCAGAGCGTGGGTGAGGATCGACTCCATGAGGGCCGTATGCGACAGTTTGGTTTGATGGACGAAGATGTCTTTGTTTTGATATGTAGGATGAAGAGGGTTTGAGGAAGAGAGATTGAATTTCCCCCCAACATTTTGAGTTCCCCCCAAAAAAATATGTTGAGTTCGTCTACTCCCGCTGTGACTGGGAAATTGTGTTGAAAAGGGTGGATGCGTTTCAAATTTTCTCTCATTCACGTGTCTGCGGGACCCACTCTTGGTGACTGGGATAAAGAATATATGACTGGATATATGACTGGGACAAAATTCAAAAAAGGTCCTGTTTTATAGAATATACTAGTCATAACCCGTGCCCGCGGGCACGGTTCACTTAAGATTTTCCCCCGCAAAATATTTGTTCCCCCAAAAGTTATTTTCACAGCCAAAATTTAAAATAA